>JAPQWV010002831.1:0-49888 GCA_027422505.1 Craterostigma plantagineum | reverse complement strand
GTGAAGAAGAAGGAAGACGATGGCTAATCGGGCTCATTGGAATTGGGCTTAGACTAAGTTTAATTAAAGTCCATTATGGCATTTGGCCCATTTTATGTCTTTGGTTCATTTTCGTTATATACTATCAGCTCATAATGAATTATGGAATTAAGCAATGAATTAAGTTCTAAACTCCTACTTCATCTCGTCTCTCTCTCAGTGTCAATCTTCATCTCTCTGTCCCTCTCTCGATCTCTCTATCTCTCTCAGTCTCTCCCTCCCTCTAATCTGATCTTCTTCTTCTACACCTTCTATATCGTTCCTTGGTTCTACAGAAAATCATTTAAAACAGTATGTATATCTCGCACGCTAGCGGTTCGACGAAAAGCACAAGTAAGAAATCGAACCACATTCAGACAGGATCTTACAATTGGTATCAGAGATATCGATTCTCGGCGGTGATTTCAACGATGGCGATTACTTGGATCAGGATGCTCCCATCTTCTATGGACGGATGCAATAGCTTGGGTAGAGGAGTGCAGTCAATACTTCGCATCGAAGACCTCTATGATGTCGAGCAAACGCAGTGCGCCTGACTCTACGTCGAAGGAGAGGCTCTTGAATGGTACGACAAGTACCTTGAAGGTAAGGACTTAAAATTGGAATGAATTCACCCAAGCTGTTGCTAAGAGAATTTCTCCTGTGAAGTTGGATGCTGATGATGACTCATTGGGTGTTGGGTTGAGATTGAATCGGTCTTGGGTGGTGGTGAATCTGTGCTGCCGGGACTGGTTGATCAGGGTTCAGTGATGATCGATGACGGTGAGGGAAGCTTGTAGATCATGAAGATTCGTCGCCGATTGAGGTTGAATTGCCTTTGGCTGCGAATGCATTGAAAAACTTATGATGCTTGAGTATGAATCGATGCATGTTGATGATGATACGTACGGGATGGCTGCAGAATTATGTGGCAGGGAGCAAGTTGTAGCTGTTCGAGGACTTGAATACGTTGTTGGAAGCACGAAGGCTAATCCACCGTTTGATAGAGGGCGATGTCGTGTTGTCGAAAGAGTGAAGGGGAGGGGGGAAATCTGATACAAAGCACGGCATTAGTGCGAACAAATCTACCCTTCGATCGTGGAAATAGTGTTAATCGTCTATTGAGGTCGAACGGATAATGAATGGTGTGGAAGCATTGCCGACTGTTGATCAATCGGGGTTGGAAGACGAGGATTCGTCGGTGTATGTTGATGTGGTTAAGCCAGATTCTTACGTGATTAAGGGGACCAATATTATTGTGATGAATCCGTGTTAGTTGATGTGGGTGGTGTATGGACTGACCTAGGATTATGGGATGTCGAGCGGCTGCAAGTGGCGAAGGTGTCTAGCCTACCATTTGATCGAGGGCGTTGGCATATTGTGGAGGAAATCAGGTTCTTATGTATCTCAATGGCTATCATAGACTTCGAGAAGGATTACTCAGTTGCTAAAGGGAGGAAAAGTTCGGATCGTCATATGCCATTCGATCTTGGAAGGTGTTTTGATCGCGGGCGTTGGCGTATTATCGAAGAAATGGGGTACGTTGGGATACTATTCAATGGTGACCGCATTGATTCTTTATAGGCAAAGGAAGAGGTCATGGAAGCTTCTTTAGGCACTTATTTCATGAGCATTAGAGGAGTAGAGACTTGTTATGAGCGGATGAAACTATTGCATGGAGGAATGCGCTATCCGACAGGTGACTCTAAACTCGCTCGAGGTGATTTTCTTTTCATACTCGAGAGTTCACTTTTTCCTTTCGTTCGTGGAAAGAATATACCTATGATAGCATGCAAGGGTCATGGTCTCGTTGTCGAACATCATCCTCACGAGATCGGGGTTGTTGGTTTCGTTGGGACGTCACTTTTCCGTTCGATCGTGGAAAAGGTGTTTCGACAAGAGCATGCTACGGCGAATACCTCATTATCTATTCTACTTACTATGTCGAGATTTCTACCCACTCATCCATGAGGACAAGGATGTTTCAACGGAGGAGTAATGTCATGACCCGTCGAGGTGAAGAAGGAAGGAAGACGATGGCTAATCGGGCTCATTGGAAATTGGGCTTAGACTAAGTTTAATTAAAGTCCATTATGGCATTTGGCCCATTTTATGTCTTGGTTCATTTTCGTTTATATACTATCAGCTCTAATGAATTATGGAATTAAGCAATGAATTAAGTTTCTAAACTCCTACTTCATCTCGTCTCTCTCTCAGTGTCAATCTTCATCTCTCTGTCCCTCTCTCGATCTCTCTATCTCTCTCAGTCTCTCCCTCTCCCTCTAATCTGATCTTCTTCTTCTACACCTTCTATATCGTTCCTTGGTTCTACAGAAAATCATTTAAAACAGTATGTATATCTCGCACGCTAACTGTTCGACGAAAAGCACAAGTAAGAAACCGATCACAATTCGGACGGGATCTTATATTATACTATCGGGACCATTTTAGGCCCATAAAGCTTATTGGACTGGCAAGTTTGTTTGCACTATTATTACAGTATAACTAGAAAAAATAGAACCAAGTTATGTAAGTAGCAAATATATCCATTTTTTGCCAAGAAAATATTGGAACACACAACATATGAAATGAATAGCAACTACAATGCGAAAGACAATAAGTAATATCCACTGAAATTCATAATCATCCATCCTTCATTTCACCTCCTTCCTTCAAACCCATGTAATAAAAACACACCTGCCACAAATCACTTTCCTAACCAAACCTGCATCAAACAAACAATAAAGGCAACAACACTCAATTATTCCAATTCACAATAAATAAAAAATAATAAAACGACAAAAATTCCCCACCTCGCCGGCCTCGAAAGCTCAGGTTCTTCGAGCACATTCCTGCAGCGACTTCGAACCACTACACACAATCCCAAACGCAGACGAAAATATGACTTCTCCACAAAAATAAAAAAAGAAAAAAGAAACAAGCATCATGGTACTAACTACTACTGCAGTTCTTGTAAGAAAGAAACCTGTTAGCAGAATCTAAAGAGAGAAGCCTATGGCGTATGGTAAAATCACCGCCGACATAAGTCACAACTAAGCTCCCAACGTCGGGATGAGGCCAACTCCTCGAGGATGGAAACCAGAACGAAAGTCCCGGGAAAAAGCTCCCATTTCCCCTGAGCGAATTCTCAGCTTCTTCCTTTGTGACGAATCCTTGTATCCATGTATACGGCTTTAGCGAATTCCACATAGAGTTGATTGAGCCATGGGATATGGAGCAAGCCACTGGGTAGAACCAAGCCCACATTCTTTTGAAGTTTTCCTGGTGGACAACTTCTTGGGCGCCCGACATTCTCCTCAGGCAATCAATGTCCTGTCGATTTGTTTATCGTTCTTACTACATATGTTGTTGTGTAATAAACATGTAGAGAGAGATAGAGAGGGAGGGAGGGAGACCTGAGGTGACAAAGGACAAGTGGAGAAAGCCATTTTCATGAACAAATCGTTTACTATGGGAGCTATGTTCTCCCAGAGAACATGGTTCGCCTTCTGTGTAATGAAAGCTCAGACGTGGATTCCGTCTTCAATCAACCTCTTTGCAATTTTGATTGGTGCCTGATTAGAATATGCCATCTCAGTTTTAGGGAGGGAGAGAGAGAGAGAGAGAGAGAGAGAGAGAGAGAGAGAGAGAGTTAGTTACCAGTGATGTGAGCATCCAGAAAATAGAGAAACCTGCTTTTCGAAATTCTCCATCTGTTCTTCGGTGGCAGAAGCAGCGATTCCTTTAAGAAGATGGCATCTCTCAGTCTAAGATCCCCAGACAGTACTTGAAAATAACCGAATCAGAAATTGGATTCGAAACGCTTTCTGATTTTGTAGTCTGGCGATTCTCTCCTCCACAATCCATTCTATCTATGTTCTGCTAATGCAAATGAATTTAGCATAATTTTGTGAGGAAGGCAGAATTTGAAGCCACTGAATCATCAAATAATCGACAGAATAGAAAGGTACCTGATCCATTACCTAATTTGATCCTCTTAGACGACGGGCTTGGTTTTGCTTCACGAACGATATTAGGGATGAGCTCTATGGATCTATTCTGAAGAACGGATGACTTTGATTCACGCCCATTAATGCTATGAGTCGAAGATTTTTCCCATGTAAGAAGTGGAGTCTCCTCGTTCTTACCACGCGAGATACAGCGTATCGGTGGAGAAAAGCTTTCAAGAAAGGGCAATTTCCTCAGTTTTGGAACGTCGAACTTAACCCGAAACAGCCTGTTCTCGCGCTCCGATGAAAGCTGAATAGGAAAATGTATGATTATTACAGAGATCAGTTGCATTTTTCATTTATTTTTCCCCAAATTGTATGAAAGCCCAATGCACACATGAGATATCTTGAGCTTAAAAGAAGCACACCCATTAACGAATCTCCAAGGCTTATCATGGGAAGCATATTCAACGTCATCCATGACTATGAAGAGACGAGGTTCGCCCTCACTTGTATTCTTAACTGGGATCTCAGTGTCGGCATACAAAAGGATCCATTCAGACAGTTCATCTCCCGGATCCATTCAGAATTCGCAGTAAAGGATCTCGGCCGTTTAAATTATTTCTTGGGGCTTGAAGTCGATCACACCGATATTGGACTCCACCTCAGTCAGACCAAATATGCTCACGATATTCTCACGCGCTCTCAGCTACTTGAGTGTAAGCCTGTTTCGACTCCTCTTGCTGCTGGTCAAGTTCTAACAAGTGATGGTGCATCATATTGTGATCCAACGCATTATCGTTCCTTAGTGGGAGCTCCTCAATACCTGACAATTACACGTCCTGATCTATCGTATGCTGTCAACCTTGTCAGCCAGTTCTTGCAATCTCCAACAGTTGATCACTACAGGCCGTCAAGCGTATTATTCGCTATGTCAAAGGCACAATTAATTATGGTCTTTCATTCAGTCGTGGGTCGACTTGCACTTTATTGGCCTACTCTGATGCTGATTGGGCTCGATGTCCTGAGACTCGTCGTTCCACCTATGGGTACTCTATTTTTCTTGGTGGTAACCTCGTATCATGGAGCGCTAAGAAGCAACCTACTGTGGCACGATCTAGTTGCGAATCAGAATATCGTGCGTTAGCCAACGCTGCATCTAAAGTAGTTTGGTTGTCTAATCTTCTTAAAGAGATTCATGTATCTATAGTCAACACACCGGTTCTACTTTGTGACAACAGCAGTGCTATTTTCCTAAGCCATAATCCCATTGCTCACAAACGCGCGAAGCACATTGATATTGACTATCGCTTTGTTCGTTAACTTGTCGCCTCTGGTCACCTCGTCACGAAGTTCATTACTTCAAACCTTCATATTGCAGATGTTTTCACCAAAGGTCTAGCCCGTCCATTATTTGAGTTCTTTCGCTCCAAGCTGCGCGTGGCTCCACGCCCCACGTCTTGCTTGAGGGGGTGATAACGGATAATCTCAAATCCCATAATTATCTCACTGATTATCTCCATAATATTTTCATTTATGATAGTTTATTTTACTTTATGATGTAATATATTTTCCTTATTTATTTCATATGTAATCTCTATATATTGGAGAAGCAATAAAGTTTATATTCAGAGGAAAAATATTCTATCAATATATATACACATATATAAAGCAAAACCCATATTGAGATAGAGAGGGGTTTATATAAATAAAATACATTTGTGCGGCCTTGTTCGAAGAGCTCATTGACGACTTCGTAAATGGGAGTACCTCCATGCCTTCATTGGGTGTTACGAGCTTCTTCGTGCAAGAAAGATCTGTATTTATCGGCAGCTATTGTTCGAAGAGCTCATTGACAATAAAGTCATAAATGGGAGGATCTTTATCCACATCACCGTGATGTGGATAAAGGTAATATGCCATCACTGTGTGTTTTGAGGTGATATCTCATTTTGCATATCAAAGTGATATTTGAATATTGTGTTTGTTTAATCGCAATGATGTCTGAGGTGATGTTGTGTAATTGTCATATTTAACCTTATGTATATTACGTAGTAAAAGAATTTTAATATGTTCATTTGAGGTAATATTTAACGTGATAGTTATTAATATTTGAAAATCAAGTATTATTGTTAAAAGACTTTCAGGAAAATCTCATTCATCGGAAAAGGACAACTTTTCAAGCAACCATTCAAGTGTATGAACAAGATTGACGAATTCGAAAGTGGCTCGAGGGGCGAATGGGAAGGTCGCTTAGCGACTGCCCGAGGCCTCTCACATTTCCCTTTTCCCGATTCCGGTTCTCGCTTTTAATCCGCTTTTTAAATATGGTTAGGATCGATGATAAAATTACAGACACGATAGACTGAGAGAGAGCCTTCCTTGAGTAAGCCTAGGACGGTAGGGAAGCAACCAATAGATGTTTTATAAGTGTTTTATATAATTATTCAATGTATTATTTTATTTTTTTAGGCTTTAATAGATTAATCAATTATTAACTATAAGTATTTTCTATAATCCTTCAACATAATTATTTATTTTGAAGCATTAAATATAACTTTTTAATATTTAAATATGTTGATCATGTAATTTAAAATAGGAGTAAGGGTATACAAGAAATGAGTGTTAAAAGATAAGGAATAATTTTGTGCAGGAAAATTGAAGGTACCCGTCGGGCCACTCATCGGCCGCCGTAACGGCGAGGAGAATCCTGGCGACGGAGAGATCATGGCCTGGCTGAGTTCGCGCCGCCGTCGACTCTCTACGTAGCATTCCGAAGCGAAAACTATCTCTCGTACAATCAGTTTATAGAAACAGCAAAAGGGTTGGAGAGGACGGACGTCAAACTTCATATGGGTCGTTCGCCGAACATCTTCCGAGGAGGAGGAGGCGGCTTTTTCCGCCCGAGGTATTTCTCGATAGGGTAAAGGGAGAGGAATGGTGGTGAGAGATTGGGCCCCACAGGTCCGAATCTTGGCCCATCGGAGCGGCGGGTTTATGAGTCACTGTGGGTGTAGGATTGCAAACGAATCGAACTTTTTTGGTTCGATTCGCGATTCGATTCGAAATTTGAAGATTCGAATTCGAATATTTAGAATTCGAACCTGAATAAGAATATTATTTTTTATTCGAGAAATATACGAATACGAATATGAAATCACAATATTCGACTCGAAAATTAATCGAATTATTCGATTTGAATATATAACATAAATAATAGTATAACTAATATTTTAAATATAATATATGATAACTCACTACAACATTTAAACATAATATGTTATAATTCAATATATGTTTAAAAATAATTTATTATAATTCAATATCTATTTTAAATATAATATAGTTTATATTTTATTAAATAGAAAATGAAAGATGACTTTGAATACAAATATTCGGTATTCGATCGAATGAATTCGAATAAGAATCAATTTTATGATTCGATTAAATATTCGTATTCGTATTCGTATTCGATGGTCTTCCGAATACGAATAAATTTCTACTGTTTAAGATGAAATATAAATTTCAAATATATAAAAAGAAACTTCGTTTTAGAAGCATAAGTACAGTAAATAAAAACATTAGAAGTGATATGAAAATGATTAATTAAATTATATATGAGGGACTAAATTGCAAATAATTTACATACCAAATTGGGGCAGTTTTTTTCACGCCACACCAATTATATAATAGTATAGATAATTTTGTTTATGATAAAAAATGAAGTTTATAATGAAAGTTTGCGGAAAAGGAATATATTATGCCCCTTGAAAAGTGAAGTTTATAATTTTGTTTATTAATATATCTATGGAAGATTGGTGACCTAATCTTGCTCAAGATTATGAAAAAAATTCATCAAGCACTACAAGAAAACATAGTATCAGGCACGGAAAATAGATACGGAATTGTTTTCGTGTCTAAATTTTGAGTATTAGAAACGGATTCTGACACGATTTTCTATTTCTATTTTAAATAAATTAGTGTTATTATTTAGACACGGATTAAATTCGGAAATAAAAATGAAAATGTGACAAAATTTATTTTAGAATGGTATATATCCGTATCCAAATTTGTCACGAGAACAACACTTACGGAATTTGGTTTTAGACACCGAATTTTCCGTGGCCAATCGCTCAATAGATATGGAATTTTGTTTTTAGAAACCGAATTTTCCATGTGTAATATGCATGTTTTCTAGTAGTGAATTATGTGACCATGAGAGTCGCGTTGATAATATTCGAACATAAATAATAATAAATGGCACCATGTAACTCTCGAGGCTGCGATATTTCAGTATCCGAAAGAGTCTGTCACAATAATTTTCTTGTTTTTTTTCCTTTTTCATATCAAATGTTGAAGTGACTTTCAAATAAGTGGTTACAATGAGATTGAGAAAATATTTTAAATTTTTTTGTATGGGTAAAAATCGATATTTAATACGATCCATACAGAGAAATAGAGGCACTGGAATTGAAGGACAAAGCCAGATCTTAATCCTACATCCAACAACGTACGACTTCACGTGGACAATATAATAATAATAATATATTAGTATGCAAGTCCATCATTTTCCGTGCTTATTCATGCATGCACATGCAGACACACGCCATCATTTTCCTTACTTATTTAATTTTTTATTAAAAAATATGTATTTTGTTCCTACAAGTAATTTGCATTGTTTGGTTTATGTAAGTGGACAATTTTCCGAGTTTTAAATTCTCTAGTTATGGACATTGACATAAGAACGATTTCTTGTCCTTAATTTCGTATGATATCTCTTTGGGACATGAATCATGCACAATCCCAGACTTCTACTTATTTGAATTGAGTGTTAATTAATGGCAAGATGTAAGATTAAATAGAAAATTCATTTTTCATTTTTATAACATATTTTCATTAATAAGTTTCCAAGTAATGTACTCTTAACCAGGGCTGTTAAAAATAGACCCGACCTGCCAACCTGACACAAATCGCACCCGAAAATAGCAGGTTCGAGTTAGCATTTTTGACTCTTTACGTAAATGGGTAAATCCAAACACAATCCAAATTATTTAGTGGGTCATGTTAGGGTTCGGATTTTCAACCCGACTCGTTTACCAACCCATTTAACCCGAATAATATTATTAAACTATTATTAATATAAATAAAATAAAAGGATTAGTATATGAGGTGTTAGTTTATGTTTTCGCCTTTTTCCCTATATAATCATTTGATTTCATTTGATGTTTTTAGCAAAAATGGATCATATTCCTATACTCGATGAATTGTGCGAAGATGTCAAGAACATAAGGCTGAGAAATCAAATGGAAGAGAGTATGGTTGAGAGTTCGAGGCAAATGTCATCGACTTTGATTAATACTTGATGAATATGAAATAATTTGCTTGATATTTAATTATTGGGATTTTGTTATTTGGAACTTTAATTGTCCCTTAGTTATGATTTATGATTATGTTTTAGAAAAAAAATTGATTAGTTCTTTTATTGTTTAATTTGAATTTATAATTCTATCAATTTTGTTATTTTTTTCTTTTTTAGTTTTAAACGGGTTGGCGGGTTGGCTGATTGGTTAGGATTAAAGCAGGTTGAGTTTGGATTTGATTTTCAACCTGTTTAAGTAACCAGGTCAGGTCAAGGTTGAAGTTTTCAACCCGTTTATTAAATGAGTTGAACCCGAAGGTGACCCACCCCACCTATTTACCACCGCTACGTATTGATTTTCTTGACAAAAAAATGCGATTAAGCCCATTAAACAATGACATAAAGGCCCCTTTTAGTATTTTACATGCATTTTCTATTTTATCATCATGTAATTACACTTTTATTCTTCTATTTTCACTTATTCCAATTAAATCCTCACAAATAAATTTTTAATCTACATTAGTACTTTTTCACACTCCCACGAGTGTGCTAGATATATACATATATATTTGAAATTTATTTTAATTTTAAATATTTAATAGAAATTATAATTTAAATTTAATTATATGTATTTATAAGTATATAAAAGAACGAATATCTGATAAAATTAAAGGTGGAATCAAGGTTCTAAAACCGGGTTTTCGAACCGGACCTGAAATTTTAGTAGTTTAAGATTTACTGGTTTAACCGGTATAAAACCGGAATCAAACCGGAGTAAAACCGTGTTCCTAAATATAATAAAATTATATTTTGTGAATAATCAATCAAATAAAATGTGTTAGATATCTAAAAAGTAAATTGTAATGATATATCAAAATTAAATTTATAAATTAGGGTATATATGAAATAAACCAAAATATATTCGCAAGAAATTAAAAATTAATTATAAATGAGGTACTAAAAGATATTTAAAATAAAACTTTATTTGAGATAGAAAAGAGTTAAACCCAAGACATTGAGGGCTCGTTTGATACGTGTGTATAGGTGTGTATGAGTGTGTATAGGATGTTTATGAATAAGTTGTGTCGTGTTTGATATCTGTGTATAATACATGCCTTGTATGGCTATACACGTCTATTACAAGGTTTTTTATTATAGGCCTTATATATCCATCCATACCCACCCTACGGTGGTTATAGGGTGTGTATCACTAATATATACACACCTATACACATCTCAAACACATCTACCAAACACAAATAATTAATACAAACATATCAAAAATGTTAAAACACAACATCAACAAAATCCTTGTATAGCTATATACAAACAACTTATATCCTTGTAATCCCTAGACACTGATATCAAATGAGCCCTGAGAATAAAAGGCCCATGTGGTAGCCATTGTGTCATAACTAGTTATTTAAATATTAATCAATGTATTTACTATTTTATCAGTTTTTCAGTGTTTTTTTATTTTTTTAAAATTAAGTCTGAACCGGACCGGAATCAGACCGAATTTCCGGCTGCTTCGCCGGTTTCCGGCTTGAACCGGCCAATTTGGTCGGGTTTTAAAAACCCTGGATGGAATAACTATAAACAGTAATTAATATTAGAGGATGGTTTTATTAGACTTTATTAGTTAATTTTTTAATAAAACTTAATTTGACAAACTAATTGACGTTATATCAAGCCCTCATACTTTACTTAAGAACATCTCCAACCAGCAGCATGAAAATACAGTTGATTCTGCACAATATTACAGCTGCTACAGTGCTTTTACTCCAACCCATGAACTCTACTTTCTACACTAATTTTCTCTCTAACCCATTAACTCTACTTTCTACTCTAAAAATCAAATTTCTATATGAAACTTTATATTATAATAATTAAAAAAAGTTAATAAATTATAATAATTAATATTTACAAAATTATAAACTTAGCATATTATTTAATTATAATTTTATTAAATTAAAACGAAAATATAAATAAATAATAGGAAGAATATTATGTTTACTTTTATTATTATAAGAAAATCAATTTTTATATAACTAAAATATTTTTTATTTCAATAAATTATAAATAAATAGAAAGTATAACACAATTTTTGTGTTGAAAATTGTGTTTAATCTACATCTAGATTACCTCTGCTAATCAACGCAATATAAGTACTGAAGTCACGTACTCTTCTCATTCACAGAGCACAGACCTGCAACTCAAAAGGCAAAACGCATCTAGTTCTTACACATCGAACACAAAACAAATGAAGCCAGAAACGCTGAAGTTCCTCATTACATCCATAATCATAGCCACACTCATAGCATGTTTAATCAAAGTCCTCAACTTTCTTTGGTTTACTCCCAAAAGGCTCGAAAAATCCTGAAAAAGCAAGGCCTTAGGGGCAATCCTTACAGGTTCCTCGTCGGAGATTTGAGAGACTTCACCAGAGTTGCAAAGCAAGAACAAACAAAAACGATCGAACTCGACGACGATTTGCCACCTCACATCCTTTCATACTTTTATCAATCCCAGAAAATACATGGTAAGTTGAATCATCAGTCATACATGCATACATACATACATATATGTTGATTTGCTGATTTCATGTGACAGGCAAGAATTCATACGTGTGGTTCGGGCCAAAGCCAACAGTGAACATCGTAGAGCCCGAGATTTTAAAGGAGATTCTAAGCAGGCCGGAGATTTTTCACAAGCTTCATCCCGAACCTGTAGGCGAAGCAATCGTAGGAGGGCTACTGGTTCTCGAGGATGAGAAATGGGCCAAGCACAGAAGGATCGTAAATCCCACCTTTCGCATGGAGAAGTTGAAGGTAGGTAACAATAAAGAATCAATCTTTGATTGTTATCTGATGGCATTAAGACAGAAAAATGAACCCACATTTGTTGTATTATTGCAGAACATGGTACCTGAGATGTGCTTGAGCTGTTTAAACATGATGGAAGCTTGGGATGCTCGGGTTTCCTGCAACGCCGAAAGCTACGAAGAATTCAACGTATGGCCATATCTCGAGAATTTGTCGGGCGATGTGATTTCTAGGACGGCGTTTGGCAGCAACTTCGAAGAAGGCAGAAGGGTTTTCGAACTCCAAAGCGAACAAGTGAAGCTCGTCATGGATTTGCTGCCCTTCATCTTTATTCCAGGATGGAGGTATGTAGATAGGTGAACTAACATGAGATGGGATACCTTCGACTGTGTCTGAATCGGGTTTGTATGCGTTATTACATCAGGCATGTCCCGACAAAGGCAAACAGAAGACTGAAAGCACTTGAAAGAGAAATCCGAAGCTTGCTGAGATCCATAATCAACAGACGCAAGGAGGCAATGGAGAGGGGCGAAAACGCCAAAGCAGACCTACTGAGCACATTGATGGAGTCTAATTCAAGAGAAATCGAGGAAAATGGTAATAGGAAGAGCAAGGGAATGAGCATCGAAGAAGTGATCGAAGAATGCAAGCTTTTCTACTTCGCTGGATCTGAGACAACTTCGGGTCTGATACTTTGGACTATGGTGATGCTCAGCAAACACCAAGAATGGCAGAGGCGCGCAAGAGAAGAGGTTATGCATGTTTTCGGACATGAGCAGCCAACTTTCGACGGCCTAAACCGTCTTAAAATCGTAAGAAAATAATATCCATCTACTCGTGTTTTCCCAGTGATTGCCAACCTCTAAACAGATGCAATACAACTTTTCAATCTGCAGCTAAACACGATATTCCTCGAAGTTCTGAGGCTATATCCGCCACTGCCATTAACTTCAAGATCCACAACAAAAAATGTTGAGCTAGAAAACATAACCATACCAAAAGGGGCCAACTTTATGCTCCTAATAGGGATGCTTCATTACGATAAGGAGATATGGGGAGAGGACGCTCACAAGTTCAGGCCTGAGAGATTTTCCAACGGCATTTTGGGGGCAGTGAAGAACCCATATTCTTACATACCATTTGGGGCAGGTCCGAGGATATGCATAGGGCAAAACCTGGCGATGATCGAAGCCAAAGTGGCCTTGACGATGATGCTCCAAAGGTTCTCATTCGAGCTGGGACAGTCCTATGTTCATGCTCCATTTCTTATCATCACTCTTAGGCCTGAAAAAGGAGCGTCGTTGATTCTGCGTAAGCTACAGAGTTAGAAAAACGGCTGTTCTCCCTTGGATCATGTCAAAGTGATCTCCTTTATGCGTTCTTCTCGCACTTTTACGTAATATTAGTATGTTAGGCACTCTGTCTCTAAGCAAGTCGTTTGCCCGTAATAATGTTAAGGGACTCTTCGAATTGAGCGCATAAGACCACTCATGTGATTCTTTCTTGAAGGAATCTCATATGTTTCAACATTCTTCATGGATTTCTCAACTGATCATTGAGTATCTGAGATTTGCTTCGGAAATATCGATATGAAAGCACTACTCAGGATCTTAAAGCTTGGGTCATTACATCAATCTCAACAAATTCGTCCGAACACATCAAACAAACAAATATTCGGCAAATTTCCCACCAGGATCGTAACACGACAGATGATTCTATCAGAACGTGTTCGAAACATTAAAAGGGTCGCTGCCCTGTGAATTTTGGCCGGGTGAAATAGAGCCCACGCACATCGTCGGCGAGAGCCCATTGGATCGGCCGGAGAGAGGAAACCAAAAAAAATTCAGATGTGATGATTCCTTCTAACATAAGTAAAAAAAAAAAAGAAGTTACTATGCCATCGATTCAAATCAATCGTAGAAGGTCTCATCATTTCGATGTCCGCCCGCAACGGAACACGACGGCCACTTTCATTCGGCGCACCGAGTTCTCTCAAAGGCAATTTTGAGTGACCAGGGAAAACCCTAATTGTGTTTATAGGAAGAAGGTGGAGATGTCAAGTGACTATAATATCCTTCGATTAGGTCATACTATCGGCACCTTTTTAGGCCCATAAAGCTTGTTGGACTGGCAAGTTTGTTTGCACTATTATTACTGTATAACTAGAAAAAAATTAGAACTATTATAAAATATGGAGTTATTATGGAATATTGGAGTTGATGTATATGGATTGGTTAAATAAGGATAAAATAAATGAGTTTATAAATTATGTGTGATTATTTATGAGAATGTAATATTTTATTTTGTGGTTGTAATTTAAGAAATTTATCTTTAAATAGGCACCTTGAGTTGTATTGTAACACACACCAAGTATTGAAATTATTCATACTTTCTCTCTCTAATTATTTCTCTCTATAATTAATATTATAATAATATAAATATTAATCACAATAATATTTTTATAACAAGAACATGTTATGTAACATGTTATGTAAGTATCCATTTCTTGCCAACAAAATGTTGGAACACACATAACATATGAAATAAGCAACTACAATGCCAAAGACAGTAAGTAATATCCACTGAAATTCATAATCATCCATCCTTCGTTTCACCTCCTTCCTTCAAACCCATGTAATAAAAACACACCTGCCACAAATCACTTCCTAACCAAACCTGCATCAAACACACCACCGTTCGATAAAAGTCTCAAATGGTAAAATAACCTCAGCTGATTAATTGCAATGAGAACAATAGGTTGTGGAAACGGACAACGATAACAAGACAAAAACGGTAGTAAGATTTTCAGTTGACATTCAATTATCATAAAGAGTTTGACCAATGGACAGACAATTCTATCGTACGCCGGCCAGGTATTTCGTCAAACAGATTCCGGTCATCACAGAGATGAGGATAATCATGGCGTAGAGTAGAGCAAAATATTACCCGTATGGCTTACTACAAAGAAGAGTTAAAAACAAACGGTAACTCCTTTCGTCCTTTTATTGATAAGCAGATTCTAAAGGAATCCCATGTACACACAATCCATAGAAACAAAACCTTTTAATTCTACCCAAGAATGTTACTTTCTAAAATCCAAGTGGACACTTCGTCTGTTCAGAGCTCGAAATCTGAGGAGGGCCTTTGAGCAGCGTTGCGAAGAGCTCGGCTGGATCATAGTATATCTCCACATCCTCAGCCCTCATAGATTCATCAACCTATATATATCCATACAAGAAATTCCCACAAAATTAATTACAATCAATGAAATGAACGAATTTCGTGATTTTCCTCAAGATAAAATAGCTTATATATTATTATTAATTACTTTGAGGACTCCTATCCCTACGAACTGAACGAGTTCGCCGGTGGGCGCGTGGCCTTTGAAGGGCCCTTCGAAGTAACCCCAATGCCTGAATTTGAAGGTAATAATAGGAGGCCCAGAAAAAACTGCAAGAACCTCCCATGCAAAGCCGCGTGGAAGCGCTGTCCTGAAAGCGTCGTGCGATGATTCGAAGCTCTCTTCCTCGGCTTTGTAGTACTTCAATTCTTCGGGCATTGAGCTCTTCAGAAGGGCGTTGTAGCTTCCCAGCTTTAGGGTTTCTTCTGCTGTTAGACCCTCTCTCCCTTTTTATTTTCACATCATCACGCCATGATGGAAAATCAGTACCAAGGTTTAAGCTAATAAAGATGTTGAATAAGCTCAAAGCAAACGAAAAAAATAAAAATAAAAATAAACAAAGAGCCGTGGAGATCTTTGAAGATTTAGCAGCCAAGAAATCTGAACAAAGAAGATGAAAGTCTAATGTTTTGAATACTTTGCACGCCAATGAAGAAAAACGCTGATAATGAAGATACGATCAAAGAAAATAATTAAAGCAACTTGGATTTTTTTGCTTGTCTTATAGTGAGGGTTTAGCATTATAAATAGCTCTTACGTGCATTGTATGTTTAAGCAAAAAAAAAATATAGAAAGAAAGCAGTGCTCGTTCCTATAAAAAGATTCTCTAAGCCACACACAAACATACAAAGTTCATAATATTTTTTTGGCATTCTCCAAGCACCCACGCGCACATCACGAACCATTAAATAACAAATTGGTATCAGAGCCATGTCATACGCTAGCATGCCTGTCCCACGCCTCACAAAACTCAACTATAATAGTTGGGTTATCCGAATGAAGGTACTGCTCGGGTCGCAAGGAGTCTGGAACATCGTAGAGAAAGGGTACACCGAACCGAAAAAAACGGACGATGCGGCTCAAATTAAGGCGTCGGAAGAATCTAGCAGACTAGACAAGATCGCGCTCAACCTCATCCACCAAGCGTTAGACGATCCCGGCCTCGAAAAGATAGCAAGCGCCAAAATTCGAAGGAAGCATGGGAAAAACTAGAGACAGCGTACAAAGGCACCGACCGAGTGAAACAAGTACGGTTGCAAACTCTTCGTGGCGAATTCGAAATAACGAGAATGAAGAACGGCGAAGGCGTATCCGATTACATAACGAGAATACAAACCATCTCGAATCAGTTGAAGAGTAACGGTGAGGCCCTAACGGAAGCCCGCGTCGTCGAGAAAATTCTTCGCTCTCTGACGGACGAGTACGAGAACGTGGTATGTGCAATCGAGGAATCCAAAAATCTCGAAGAAATGACGGTCGATGAACTCTCCGGTTCGCTCGAAGCTCACGAGCAACGGAAGAAAAAGAAGAAGCAGGAATCGCTGGATGAGGCCCTGCAGACGAAGTTATCGTTGAAAGATGATAAGGCGCTATATACGCATCACGGCCGAGGTCGAGGACGAGGTCAACGGGGACGAGGTTTCGGCCAAAATTCAGGCCGAGGACGAGGTTACAATCACGAAAAAGAAGGACAAACGAGCAATCAAAATTGGAGAGGACGAGGTCGAGCTCAATGGCGAGGTGGTCGCTCGAATCGACCGAGCGTTGAATGCTACAACTGTGGGAAGTTCGGACATTTCGCAAAAGACTGTTGGTCCGAAAAGAAGGTGGACGAAAATGCGAATCTAATCACACAAGAAGAGCCAAAAGACGAAGGCGTTCTCTTGATGGCGCTCGAGGATACAAGTCCAGGCAACGATATGGTGTGGTATCTTGACACTGGTGCCAGCAATCATATGAGCGGGCATAAACATCTCTTTACGGATCTAAAGAAGATCGAGGATGGCCATGTGTCCTTTGGAGACGCGTCGAAGATAGAAGTCAAGGCCGAGGGAAAATATGTTTCTCTCAAAATGATGGCAAACAGGGATCGGTCGAGGACGTCTACTTCGTACCCGACTTGAAAACGAACATCTTAAGTATGGGGCAGTTGCTTGAAAAAGGATGTTCGGTGTTCATGAAGGACCGCTCGTTGCAACTAAGAAACAAAGACGGAAAAATGATCGCGCGGGTCGAGATGGAAAGGAACCGAATGTTCAGACTCAACCTGAAGGCGATTCAAGAAAAATGTTTGCAAGTTGACGTGGAGGACAAAGACCATTTGTGGCATATGCGATTTGGTCATTTGCACTACGGTGGCCTAAAGGAGCTCTCCAAAAGAGGCATGGTGCACGGAATGCCGTTGATCGAGGGTGAAAAGAAACTTTGCAAAAGCTGCGTAATCGGGAAACATTCGAGGACGTCGTTCCAGAAGCATGCAGAATATCGAGCGCGCAAACCGCTCGAGCTCATACATACAGACATATGCGGGCCGATCACACCAGAATCATTCGGTGGAAGGAGATATTTCATCACTTTCATCGATGACTACTCAAGAAAGACGTGGGTGTATTTTCTAAAGGAAAAATCAGAAGCGCTCGAGACATTTAAAAAATTCAAAATTATGGTCGAGAAGGCGACGGGTTCAAACATCAAGGCGCTCCGCTCAGATAGAGGTGGAGAATATACTTCAGGCGCTTTTGTAACTTTTTGCGAAGAGCAAGGCGTCAGGAGGTTCCTCACCGCACCTTATTCACCACAGCAGAACGGCGTAGCTGAAAGGAAAAACCGAAGCATTCTCGACATGGTTCGATCAATGTTAAAAAGTAAGGACATGCCAAAGGAATTTTGGGCCGAAGCGGTACGATGTGCCGTATATATTCAGAACCGATGTCCACATCACAGCCTCGAGAATCAAACACCACAGGAAGCATGGACCGGCCGAAAACCGACGGTGGCGCATTTCAAAATATTTGGAAGCGTGGCGTATGCACATGTGCCCGATCAAAGAAGAGCCAAGCTCGACGATAAAAGCAAAAGCTCGTGTTTATTGGGTATGATGAGAAGACGAAGGCGTACCGGCTCTATGACCCTGAAAATAAAAAGGTGATAGTAAGTCGTGATGTTCGGATTGATGAAGAAAGTTCGTGGGACTGGAACGTTGAAGAAAACACAACGCCTGAAGAACCACTGATCGTTGCACCAATACCTGTTCCGATTTCGTCTCAAGAAAATGACGAGGAGGACGAACCAAGACAGCCGAAAATGCGAAGCATGCAGGACCTGTACCGATCAACCGAACAGGTTCACCTAGTCTGCTTATTGGCCGACTCGGAACAAATTAGTTTCGAAGAAGCCATAAGAGACAAGAGATGGAAAATGGCGATGGACGAGGAAATAAAAGCGATCGAAAAGAACGACACATGGAAACTCGTGGAGTTGCCAAACGGGCATAAACCCATCGGAGTCAAATGGGTTTATAAGAAGAAGATAAATGCTCAAGGAAAAATTGAGCGTTACAAGGCGAGACTGGTGGCGAAGGGCTATCGACAACAGCGGGAATAGACTACGACGAAGTTTTTGCTCCCGTTGCAAGAATGGAGACAATTCGTTTGCTCCTGGCTCAAGCTGCACAACTCAATTGGCCAATCTACCAGATGGACGTGAAGTCTGCTTTTCTAAACGGGGAACTCGAGGAAGAAGTCTACGTGGAGCAGCCCTTGGGATATTCAAAACCGGGAGAAGAAGGTAAAGTGCTGAAATTAAAAAAGGCGCTTTACGGGTTAAAGCAAGCGCCTCGAGCATGGAACACCCGGATCGACGGATACTTCAAGAAGAACAAGTTCGAGCAATGTCCGTTCGAGCACGCTCTCTACGTTAAAAGAGAAGGAGAGGAAATGATCATCGTCGCTCTCTATGTCGATGACCTTATTTTCATGGGAAGCAGTGAGAAAATAGTCAACGACTTCAAGAAGGCAATGACGAAGGAATTCGAGATGACGGACTTGGGACTGATGAATATTTCTCGGTCTCGAAGTCGAGCAAAGAAGCACGGGAATTTTTGTGTCGCAAGAAGCATACGCGAAAGCTATATTGAAGAAAAATAAAATGGAGGAAAGCAACCCGGTAGCGACACCTATGGAACTTGGAACAAAACTGTCCAAGTTTGAGGGAGGACAAGGAGTGAATGCGACCGACTATCGAAGTCTCGTGGGTAGTTTGCGATACTTGACTTGCACGAGACCCGATATCGCTTATAGCGTCGGGGTCGTTAGCCGCTATATGGAAGACCCGAGGCAATCACATCTAAAAGCGATCAAGAGAATTCTTCGATACATTCGAGGAACACAATCATTAGGTCTATTTTATTCAAGGCGAGCGACTGCAAATTAGTTGGATATTCTGACAGCGATTGGTGCGGGGATATCGATGATCGAAAAAGCACTGGCGGCTACGTATTTTATCTCGGAAATACGGCATTCACTTGGTTATCTAAAAAGCAACCGATCGTGACTCTATCACCTGCGAAGCGGAATACGTGGCAGCATCGTGGTGTGTGTGTCACGCAATCTGGCTGAGGAACTTACTGCTCGAGCTGAATCTTCGACAAGATGAGCCACCGAAATTCGAGTAGATAATAAGTCAGCGATTGAGTTGGCGAAAAAATCCAGTTCATCACGAAAGGAGTAAGCATATTGATGCGCGGTTTCATTTTATCAGGGAACACATAAAAAATGGAGAAGTGAAGATGGTACACGTCGCAAGTTCGGATCAAGTTGCAGATATTTTCACAAAGCCATTACCAACAAGCACGTTTGAGAATTTGAAACAGATGCTCGGAATGAAAGATCGAAGGATTTGAGCTTAAGGGAGGAATTTGTTGAATAAGCTCAAAGCAAACGAAAAAAATAAAAATAAAAATAAACAAAGAGCCGTGGAGATCTTTGAAGATTTTAGCAGCCAAGAAATCTGAACAAAGAAGATGAAAGTCTAATGTTTTGAATACTTTGCACGCCAATGAAGAAAAACGCTGATAATGAAGATACGATCAAAGAAAATAATTAAAGCAACTTGGATTTTTTTGCTTGTCTTATAGTGAGGGTTTAGCATTATAAATAGCTCTTACGTGCATTGTATGTTTAAGCAAAAAAATATAGAAAGAAAGCAGTGCTCGTTCCTATAAAAAGATTCTCTAAGCCACACACAAACATACAAAGTTCATAATATTTTTTTGGCATTCTCCAAGCACCCACGCGCACATCACGAACCATTAAATAACAAAAGAATCATATATATCTGCTAAAAAATTAACATCAGAACACCGTTGACAATGAGCTTGAACGAATCTGGGTTGATTGTCCTGAAATCTTGTATCCTCGTCTTGTGAGAAAACTCCATCTCCCATGTCTTGATGGCGTTTTGGACCACCTCTTCAATCGATCCTTTGGCCATACCTATATATGTACAACATATATATTATATATAATATGTATATATACACACGTATATAAAGCAAAACCCATATTGAGATAGGGAGGGGTTTATATAAATAAAATACATTTGTGCGGCCTTGTTCGAAGAGCTCATTGACAACGTCGTAAATGGGAGGACCTCCATGCCTCCATTGGGTGTTACGAGCTTCTTCGTGCAAGAAAGATCTGTATTTATCGGCAGCTATTGAGATTTTTCTTGCTTCTTCATCCTTATTAAGTTCTCGATTATACATATTTCCTTTTTTTCTTTATTCTTCAATCGGTGGGCGGAGATTGGTGATTTTTTTTTTCTTAGGAGTATTTGGGGTTGCTTAGTTGATAATTGATATATATATTACATTTGACCTAATATAGATAGGATGATTGTGATGATGACGATCTTTCAAAGTTGACACGCGTACAAATGATTTATGATGTCTATCATCAATCTGTGTAAGGATTGGAGCTAATACAATTATTGAAGTCATCTTCTCTCCATACTATCTAATGGTGATTGAAGTTTTCGAACCATACGGCACAGAAGTCAATAAAAATCAATGCATTGTTATCAAATCCTTCACTGGGTATTTGGAAGCCTTTGGAGGCAATAAATTTAATTTATGGACATCGTAGTCATTTAATTCAAACACATACAGTTTTTTGACATGAAACGGATATTGAGTAAAAAGGATGGAAAAGGGAAAAAAAATCATTTTGAGTTTTGATTTGGGGTACATTGGATACTTTTTACTTGTAAATGATCTATTGTAGAGTTTGTACTATAATTACCTTATCTTTTGAATGTGAGAAATTGTCTACCTGATAAATCTTTAAAACACTTTGGCAAAAAAGAAAAATTGTATGCCATTATAGTTTTATAGAGGAAATTAATTGTTGTGTTTTCCATCCATAACTTGGATAAAATATTTTTTCAAATTAAAATTTTGTTGGTGGTAATTACTGAGTATCCAACTTCAATTGTTGGCCCTAACTAGAGCTGTCAAAATGGCGGGCCGGGCCGGGTTGGCCCGCCGCCCGCCAAAGCCCGCCACTTGGCGGGGCGGGCTGGCCCGCCCTAAAAAATCAGGGACCGGCACGCCCCGTGGCGGGCCGCGGGCCAGGCGGGCCAGGCCCGCCCGCATATAAAACATATTTATTTTTTGTATTTTCATTTTATAATTTAATTTATTAATTAGTTTTAGTTAATTAAGGTATTTAATAATAATTATGGATAAATAATGTATTAATTATATATTTATAAATACATGTTATTAATTATGGTATAATTAAGGAATCATTAACTATTAAATTAATATTTAAACATAATCTATGATATGAAATATATATATAATTTATTTAAACTGGCGGGCTGGCCGCCCGCGCGGGCTGGCCCGTTTAGGCCCACCTTTTTGGGGGGCGGGGCGGGCGGGCCCGCGGGCCACGGGCCCATTTGACGGCTCTAGCCCTACCATTCAAATTTTGGACTCCGTGACGAAATCCATCAAAATTAGATTGTTACTCACAAGGCTACGAGACCAATATACCTTTTGAGTAATTCATAGATTTTTGAAACCATAAAAAGAGTTATACACTCAAATTGGCCCATCGTCGTTGAAAGAGTAAACCCACCCATTGATTTACTTCCGGGTCCAGCCTCTTTAACTAGTTCGGATCGGATCATATACCTGGTTACCGGATTGTTTCATTAACGGTTTCTTTTTTACATCCACACACAGCCCGACTATGGGCTAACCGCCACACTCTCCATAAGTGTGATTAATATCCGGGCCAGATAAATACGTTCTAAACCCAACAGCGATAGTTATGGACCTTAGGCTCATTGATACTTTTCAAAGAAAATATATGGGGTGAGATTCGATCCCTTGACCTCCCGTTCAGCCACTGGACCAAGGGGTCATGGCGTTCATTAACGGGTTTAGTTCATATAAATATAATATGATAGCATTGATTCTCCTCATATTTTGCAAGAAAAATAGAAAGAACGAAAACACCACACCAAAGAGTAAAAAAACACAAGGATGAATTTCGACGATTTCCACGCGAAATGGCTCGACCAACTCAAAAGCATAGTCCACCAACTCAGCAGCCAATCGGACTCTTCCACGCGTCCACACCTCGTCGGAAAGATGGTAGCCCACTACACAGACTACCACCGCGCCAAATCCCAAGCATCACGCGCCGGCGACGGCGCCGGCGTTTTGGGTCTGCTCTCCTCGCCTTGGGCGACTTCTTTGGAGCGCTCCCTTAGCTGGGTCGGAGGTTGGCGGCCCACCACCGCCTTCCACGTTATCTACACCGAGTCCACCATGCACTTCGAGGAGCGCGTACAGGACATGCTCCGGGGAGTGCACGTGGGGGATCTCGGCGACCTTTCGCCGGCGCAGTTCCGGCGAGTGAGCGAACTACAGTGCGAGACCGTCGAGATGGAGAACGAGATTTCCAACGAGCTATCCAGTGGCAGGTGGCACTTATTAATTAATAAGCCCTCTTTTAATATATAATGATTTAATTAAGTAGGAAGCTATTGAATGATTTGGAATTTCTAGGACGATGCAATCGGTATTATTATTGCGGGGAATTGCGGCGGAGAAGAAGCAGTTGAGGGGAGGAAAATGGAGAGGCTAGGCGATATATTGGAGAGCGCTGATCAGCTGCGGATGAGGACCATGATAAGCTTGGTGGACGTTCTCACGCCGAGGCAGGCGGCGGAGTTCATCGTAGCCGTCGTGGAACTACAGTTCGGGATACGAGCGTGGGGAATTCAACTTCAAACTAATAATAACAATAACAGTCAAATAAACATGTAATCATATCATAATAGCGTTATGTAAACATTCTAGTATTTCTTTTGAGCCTTGCAGCTCGGATTTTCATTTTAATGCATCACTTTTTTTTTTTTTTTTTAAATTATAGCCTTTCAAGTCTAGACCATTAACCAACCGTTTCAAGAAAGTCAAATCGGTCAACCTTTATTGGAGATGGTATTTATACGTCGTATCGTCCGTAGTGAAGAAATTAGATTCCGACAGTGACAGCTGTGATAGTACTAAAATTTGTCCGGAAAACTTTGCTTTGCATGAGGACACGTGTTAGTTCCCTAAGGTCGACTAAGCTTTTGATGGCTGTTCGTGTCTTGGAACTTCGTCATTTTATGGGCAGTCCAGAATTTTGTATAGTTTATATTTTAATTCATTAAAAAATAAAAATTGAAAAGGCCGTAGATAGATATGTAAGGTACTTATGCATAGACTTCAATGTTTGATCCATGATGAATTTCACAGCCTACTCCATTCGCATGCAGAGGACTTAATTGTACGATTATTCCCAATTATTATACAATTTGAAGTGTGGATATTTAATCTGATGTAATGTAAGAGCTTATACCTAGAGGTTAGGTCCACAACGGTAAAACGAAATTAAAAAACAATGGGTAATTCTATTCACACCCCTGATTACTAAATAGACCCCATATTAATTGTTAAGTATTAAATAATGTATTTTTCCAAATTTAACTAGTTCCTTGTTAGTTATATTCTCTTACATATTAATTACATACAATCTAAAAAGCAATTGTAACATATATGTACTAGCTTTTATTTTACAACGATTTTAACATTATTACATTCTCAAATTTTTATGTCTTCATTCCTCGAAAAAAAATATAATAATTTTGTGTCATATTATTAATATTTAGAATATCTATTTTATTATTATTATTATTATTATTATTATTATTATATTATTTATCATTTTTACGCAAAAATATATATAATCGTGTATTTGATAAATCAACTATAAATATTTTTCGATAATAATTGTTTAAGGTGATAAGATATATTTTTCTAATATGATTAAGTCAATTATTAATTTTTATAAATTTAAAATATTAATTGTTTTAAAATAAATGTAAAAGTAGCGAGTATGATATATATTATTAAATGCAATATGTTTAATTTAATTGTGAAATTATTATTGTTGAATTCAGGACGAAAGAAATTAGAAAAAATAACATTACAAATTACATGTTATTTAACATCGAAAGTGTTAAATTATAGGGGGTGTGGATAACATTTTCTACACAATGGGGGTTTGAATAGTAGGAACAAAAAACATACGTCTTCTAACTAACCAGTCGATCAAGTAAACGACTTAATGTACAAAGTCTTGCAAGAGAAGTGCGTATAAGATCTCATTCCAAGTGTCTGGAACTCCAGGCAAGCACCAATGGATGCAATCGGCGAAATTTTTGGGGTCAGCTCTCTCCTCTTTGGTCAAAAGCTTCCCCTTTCTTTCCCCGAAGATCGAGGCGTGGCCGTCCTTACGATACTCCGACAACTGAGTGATGTTCAGCGCCGTCACTTTCACACGCAGGTTCGAAATAACTTCTCGGAGTACGCTCATGATCTCGAGACTCGAACCGCTTCCCCAGTAATTCCGTCTCTCGATTGGTTGAGTTTCGTTGAAGCAGTTACCGTCGGTCCCGGGCTTCCACTCCCGACTCCTACATTACGCTCAAGAAATAAAAAATAAAAATCGACATGTATGTTAAATGATGATTTAAGGGAATTCAAAATAGTCATCGGTGTTACCACATGGACCAATTTAGTCTCCGATGTTGTCGATAGAGGGTCCGTTAATTTGGATTACAAATTAACGCGTTTCGACGTGCGATTTACCACACTTAAAAAAATCATATATTAACAGAAAAAGGGAAATTTTGGTTCAAAATCGACACGTGTCAATTTTCCATCCAAATTAACGGCCATCTAACGGCAGGACCATTGGTTCATCAGGACTAAATTGGTCCACGCGAATATGCGAGACTAAATTGGTCCATGTGGTAAATATATGTTATCATTTTGGATTTCTCCCATGATTTTTTGTAAAACTTAAAATTAAAGAAATCTTAATTATCTATATAATATATATAGATATATATTATATTTCCAGCGTGGTCCCTCAAGTTTAGGTCCATTTCTTTCCTATATAGCCTTAAATGCGAAATTTCATTTTAAGTGTGGTCGTGAGGACTCGTACCTACGACATGTTGGATCTGAGCTCTGATATCATGTTAAATGACAATTTCACCTAAATGTTAATGTTGAAGGGAGTTATTATATTAATTTTATATATTATATCAAACGCCGTATTTCTTCTTTTGTTTGGGCTCGACTGAAAAGGCTTGCTTACCACAAATGCGTGGGCGACATAGTCGAGAAGAAAATCCTCTGCTTCGTCGGATCGACGCTTGATTCGATCCAATGGCCCACGTTTCTAGCGCCAGTCGGTATGCAGTCGTCACGTTGTATTCTCGAACCTTTCCATGAGATCCGTATCTGAAAATATCTGCTCGTTATCTTCGAAATTTCATTTAAATTATAAGGGACGATTGGATAGCTTACGTGGCATTGATCGTTGGCTTGTACATCCACCACACATAGCTCTCGAAGATCATCACGTCGACCCCTTCCCATTCCTTACTGTGCTTGGCCACCGAGTCGAGCCTCACCAGTCGCTTCGACACGGTGTGGTTCGTCGCGTGGTCCGATATCGAGTCCACGATGAATGGCGCCCAATAGTACTCGATCGATGCGTTAAATTCCTACGTTTTTTTTTTAAAACGCATCGAGAATGTAAATATTCACAACGCCAACACATACACACTACATGTAATATATTACCTCTACTTTAAAAATCTTCCTAGGAGGTACTCTTTCGAGCGATCTTTTAACATCGCCAGGAATGAACGATTGGATTAAACAGACCATGGAATCGAACGTCCCTCGCTGGATCGAATCCCCGACAAACATCATCCTTTTGTTTCTTAACATCTCCAATAGCTTCATCCCATCAAACCTATTGATGGAAAATACAAAATTTGCATGCATGCAGATTTATTTTTTTTCCTTCGAGACGATAGTTCAATAAATGAACATATGGAACTAAGTAGCCCAACAGGTCCTCTGAATTCAGATAAAATCTCTACCTAGAGAGAAACATCAGACGCGAACTAAAACGAAACAAGAAAAAGAATTCCGAAAAAATAACAAAAAACAACAAATCGACGGTCATGGGCTTCGATTCTTACGTTAAAGAACCCTAATTTATTACCTTGGTAAATTGCATGAACTAGGCTGCCACCTCCATTTCTGGTAATAAGGATCAGGCCTGCCATTCCTCAGGCAAGTGGTCTGCTTGACGAGAAATTTGCAGCTATCTTCTCTGTAGAGAGGATAACGACTCGAATTGTCGTGAATCCATTCGCCTTCGAACAAATCGCAGCCTTCTCTGATGACTTCATCTTCGGATACGACGATGGGCAATTTCATTGCCATTGAATAATTTGGTGTCTGAAGAAGAAAGCTGTTCTCTACTAGGTTGTCTAAGGCGAATCTGGCGAAACCTATGGCGAGGAAGGAGATCAATGCAAGGCGGTAAAGGAGGTGAAAGTGGTGGTTCTGTGACGTCATCACTGCCGGAGATTGGTGGTGGAGTATTAGGGTTTTGACGGTGGTTGTGTTTCTTGGGTTTTAAGGATGTTCGAAGATGATGGGCTGTTTTGTCCGTTGCATTCAACTACTGGTTGGTAAGAAAAAGTTTAATTAGATGCGAAGTACCATCGAACTATATACGTCATATCATGATTATGAATGTCATTTTGTTATTGAACTCTGTTCTAAACATTTTTCTGGGAAACATATAATCTACATTTAATCAAATACGAAAGATTTGTCATGGCTTGTGAAGGCGGTTGACAAACTCTGTACTGATCTTTTGTTAAGTCTCACTGTCCCTATAAACCGTTTAGTTTGATCTGTCAATTAAAATTATTTAAAAAATAACATTAAATTAAAAGAAAACCACATATTAGTTTTATATTCTCAAATTTTACACTGGCTAAAGAATGTGAAACAGATTACAGTCTCGATTTGTCACGATTTTTTAATTAAGATTTATTAATTATTTCTTTCATGTCTCGGCTTATCCTTACTCAATCTGCTATTGGCTTGCACGGCATATTTCGAATATATCAGCGGGCCAGGTGAGAAAAATCTCATTTTCACCCAAACAATGGTCAAGATTCTAAGTGCATTTTTGAACTCTAGGCCTCCAATTGAAAATATTTCGATGGAACCGCTACTTAAGCACTTTGTGCCTATATTATTTATATTCTCATTGGAAGAAAAAGTTGTATTTTATAGTATTTTGCGTAAGGATTTTTCCCATGTCAAATTGGGGTCCCATTTGAAAGCTAGAATCCATCATGCTTGTAAGCATTTTAAGATTTGATTTTATTTCATGATCCCATATTCCCATGTGGATCACGGGCCATGTAATAGTTTCTAAAGATCGAGGATTTGGCTGACGTTACTTTACTTAATTTTCATTTTTTTTTACTTAGATGTAAATCCTTTTCAATATATATGGAAGCAAAGTATGAGCGTGATCATTGGAAGGGGATGTGCATAAAAAAACTTTTTATTCTTCTAAAATCTTGCAGTACTTGCATATGGGGAGAGATTTTTTGCTCAAATACTAGCATCATTTTATTCACGAAATCGAAGGAGAAAGATTAGAGAAGGTTAACAAAATTAAATATATGTCGTCCAATCTTTGATGGGCTTGAAAAAAAAGTACAAACTTGAGGGACCCTAACTAAAAGAAAAGGCTGCATGGGCCACCAGAAAGCAAAAAATATTAATTCTATCCTAAAATGAGACAAACATTCAAAATCGAACGTTCGTCTTACTTCACTGACACGTTTCTACTTCAAGAAGATCGGAGCATTTACTAATGTAATAAAATCGAAAATGGGATACAAAAAAAATGAAAAAAAAAAAAAGCAGAAGAAAAGGATCCGATCTTAAATATAGAGAATGAATAGTCGAAGCAAAGGACTCTGGCGATAGATTTATATTTGATGGAATGGTCATGCATTCAAATAGGATATCTAGATTTACAGTATAATATACGACGATTTGATTTTATTATTGTAAAAATATTCTTGCTTTCTTTGTAATAAAATATCTGATATGCGATCTCTCTATCATTATCTTTTAAATCCCAATCATCAATTCTCCTTGATTTCCTAACATCTTCCTATCTGTCCACGATTGTGTGTGTCTTTTAGCAAATGTAAAAATGCAATCTTTGCTGAATATTTGTGGGCTTTTGTCACTTTTTTCTTTTTTCTTTGTATCCACGAACATAAATGTGGAGGAATCTTGACCAAACAGCGTGTTGAGATTCTTGTCTTAATTGCAGAATTTGTAATGAAATAATTATGATTTGGGCTATTTAGGCTTTTCTTTATCACCATAAACCCTCTAAGATTCCCTGCTGTGCATTTGTGGTATGTAGAAAATTTGATCATTGATATGGTGGATAGCTTACCCTTTATAACATATAAAAATCAATCCTTTTTAGCTCTCTTTTAAAAAGCTGAGATCTCACTGTTTCATGGCTCAGACCGAAATGGTTCAAGAAGCAGAAAATGTCTCGGACAAGGTCGGCGCCGCCGCGGGCGGCGGCGGCGGCAGTGGTGGTAATGAAAACTCCACCAACAACAGATCACCGAAGAATGCTGCTGGCAATAAGCCCAAGAAAGTGCCCCAAAGAGGTTTAGGCGTTGCCCAGCTCGAAAAGATAATATCAGAGGAACAGAGGAAGAAAGACATGGCCGCAAATAACAACGTTTTAATGCCTGGAAACTTCCCTGCCCAAATCGCACAGCAACCCCATTTCGGCGGTGAATGGCCGAGGATACTTATTCCTGGGGAATACAGTAATAATCTTGATGTTGGGGAAAAGGTGAATAATCGAGGTGAAAACCTCGGATTTGGACTTAGATCTCCTTATGAAACGGGTCACTCTGTTCCTCAGAGGTTTATGTACCAAGTTCCTTGGCCCTCCTCGTCTCTCCCAACGGTTAGTTCAGTTCGACGTATAAGAAAAATATCTGTCTGAAAACTTTGCATTGAGGTTATGTTTTGATATATGTAATGTTCTCAACTGTGATGAATCCTCAGATAGAGCCCCCTTCAAACCAAATTCTTCGTGGCAGTAGCTATTCGTGTCATTTCCCAGAGAGTGATAAGGTATATCTTGGCTCACAGCAGTTCTTTATTTCGACTTATTGCAGATTGCATAACTGGGAAAAATCTTGGGTGATCTTCCTTATTACCACCAAAGTGATTCTTTAACATAAGACCTCTGTGATTATATCTTACTTAGGCAATTGGTAGTAGGAAGAGATCGTATCCATTCGCCTTAGAGAGTTCGTCGATCCCTTGTTTCAGCAGCTCATCGAAGAAGGAACGTTCCTCTCACGTCGAACCAAGAAACTTCACTTACTTTGGGTATAGGTTTTACTCTTGTCGTATCTAATCTAGTGTTTGGTATTCGAACAAAACTGTAAGCCCTTCCGTCGAAAATTTATACTTCTTCGATGTTTTTTTTTTCCTATTTCGGGATTGTACAGAGAAGGACAGTCGAACTTATACCCTCGAAACAAAGCAGTTCATACCGAAGGATCCATGAGAGGCTATGACATAGCAAAGCTCGGCGGAGATTTTCTTACATTGGCTCCTCCTAACGTTTCTCCTCCGCGAAAAACTGAGCCATTGAAGGACATGCGTTCTTCGGACGACCATCAAGGGATTCATCGCCAGGTAATCAAATAAGTTGTTGGTAATAAATATATGAAAAGCAAAACCTAGTAAAAAGCTTCAATGTCAGAAAATGAGTTGGCTTTTATAACATGTTTAGGAACATGGCAAGGGAGACGTGGATTGGCTGAGACGGAGCGGGTCGACGGGTCAGCAGCAGCCTTTTACCTTCTTCCCGACTATGTCTGATACCGATTCTGACATGGGAGGCGAAGAAGAAATCGATCTTGAGCTAAAGCTGTAAAAAAGGAAGAAAAAAAACATGGAAAAAAGCTTTGTGATCATGTTAGTAATAAGTATAGTTGTTTGGCTTTGAGCATGTTTGATTTATGTGATCTCAATGGTTTGTTTAATACATTCAAACTTCAGAAATTAGAAAAATCCAATCTTTCATATTCTATCCAAATCCATATTCTGCTGAAAGAAATTTCCATCATTCAAACCAATTGAAATCGCCAAGAACAATGACCAAAGCAAAGACAAGGGATAGAGAAGGAAGGCCAAAAATGAGATCCAAAGGGGTAAAACTCTGCTGAAACTTGCAATGCATCCCATCACATCACAGACCATTACAACCATCAGAACTTCGGCCGAGAAATTCCAATCGAAACCACGGAAGTAAATCAGCGAGAGGAGAACCGAAAACCCCAAAAGGTTGTTCATCAAAACAGTACCGTAAATCTGCATTAGATAAAGAGAAAGAGAGAGTGATGCGCTAAATATAGAAATCAATGGCTCACCTTCAACCTTGGTATTTAGGGGGAGTAGCTTCTTACCTCAGAAAATGTCAAAGAAACGACGTTTGCCTTCTTCTCGCGCGCCTCGCCGAAGGCAGATATGGCTATTCTTGCGTTGGTCGCCAATGGGACGAAGACGAAAGCTATGAAAAATGACGGGATCTTTGCAGCGTTCGACAACGTTCGTACGCTGTGAATAAGGGGTTCGGCTAAAAGCCCTAACATCACGATGCCGAGAACGAAGAGAGAGAGCGCTTTCAACCAAGCGAATATAGATTTGTCGATGATTTTTCCTTTGACGAACTTATCGTCTCTTCCCATTTTTGCTGCATGATTTTAAGGGTGTTAGTGTATCATCAGAGATGAATAGGTGTAATTAGTTTTGTATGAAGAGGTGGTACTTACCTCAAAATTCAGATCTTCTTCATCTTCTTCGACGTTTTCAAGTCTATCCCTTTTCTTTTCGATCAAAGGTTGGAGAACACCGACAAGTTCATCCATGGTCATTTTCTTCTCACTTCCCACATTGTATTCTCTAATCATAGTGACTTGGTTTCCTCCATCCTTGTCTGACTTCAGACTTCTCAGCTTAAGTTCTTGGAACAATTCATCGAGCTCTTTGGGGTCGAGCGATTTATCTCCGTTCGATCCTTCTCCTCAAAAAACCTGAAGGAGAAGTCGCTAAAGTAAAGCAATCAATCACACCATTAAAACGAAATCGACGAAAATCACCTTCGTATGGCTGACAAATTTGGCGAGCCATCGTCGGTGAAGAGGCTTCCCATGTTGTTAACTTGCACATGCTTAAGAATATCTTCCACTAAGTTCTGATTCTTTAGGTACAGTAATTGTCTTCTCTGAATCTGTGGCTGGCACAACTGTTAAGAGAGAAGGAAATGTGTGATATGCTGAACAAGATTGCAATAACATTCTATGCTTTGTTGGCCAACGACGACTTAAATTTAGGGTTTTCAAGACAGAAATGTAACAGTCAGGCTATTACCTGATAGAAGAAGTAAGAAAGCAAAAACGCGACGGTAACCACAAGGGCGATTAACACGAATATTTTCTGCCATGACGCCGAGAAGCGCAATAACCTGGGAAACAATATGATTGCGAATGGTACAATTGAGACGAGCATGGCTCTCGAAATATAACTCGTCCATGCATCTGTAAGAACCCCATAACCTAGAAATACAAAAAATTGAATAAGCAGCTCTAAATCCTCTAACCGTGTTCACTAATACTATCTCTAACCATTGCATGGGTCGGACTCGGAGAGAAAAAGTTAAGTGTTTTTTTATATACCAGGCCATAGTGATAAAAACAATCTCTCGATAGGGTTTTGTTTGGTAGGATCATCCACGTTAGGACATGATGATGACGACGACGATGATGAATTAGGTTGATAGTAATGAAATGTTTGGCTTGCAAGAACAACGCATGTGCCCCATACAAGTGTTAGGAGCAATATCGATGAACCAGCGAGCAATCCCACGCCAGTTAGAATGCATTCTTGAGCAGCTTCTTTGTTGTTCAGCAGCCCAGATGCTAAGATTAAGGGGAAATAATCATGAAAACAAAGATGAAATTTGTAATCCCATTGAATGATTAATATAGTTAAATAATCAATTTCAATCCGATATAGAATTGAATAAACAGGAAAAGCATACATAATAGTTTACATCAGATATCATGGATCGTCGTTTGACTTTTACATCACAATATGTTCGTATTGTAGTGCCAACTTGTGGGTATATATTGACAATAACGAACGTGGAATGTGCTTGGTGGTGTGCAATCGACAACTAGTAAATATATTATAGATAAAGAATTGGTAAGTGCTTATCCGAAAAAAAAAAAAAATTCTAACCACTCCTCAGCCTCGGATTATTATAAACAATAAAGGTCCGACCACTATTTTAACAATTAATCCAATCAAATGGAAGGCCACGATCAGAATGATCTAAGAAATTGTAATTAATCTCTTTTTCCTATAGAAACTACGATGTAAAGTTGCACTTGGTGATTAATTAAATTATAATATTATCACTTCGCAAGTATTGTAATATTTATAATTTCATCATAAAAAAACAAACAAAAGGGACTAAGGCATTAGATGATCCACTCCATCACCCAAGAAAGTACTCGTCAAATCCAAAAGAAAAACATTAAACCCAAACAAAAAATGACAAACAAGACACGAAAGAAAAGAAAGATTTCAATATTATTTAAACTAAACGAAAGGAGCCATTGTAGTATTTTCACTACACGTTAAATCGACAATTCAACTGTCAACAAGTTGGATAAATAACCTATTAGTTCACCTACCTAACACGTTGGTTGATGGCTGCTTAGTTCTTGATTCTTTGCCATCACCAAACCTTATATTCCGCCCAGACTTAGATCAAAGTTCAAGGATCTAACAGAAACATAATACTATACAATTCGACGAGAATAATGAATATATTTCTGCAATTACCTAGAAGTATAAGAGCTTCAGGTAGAGCACCAATCATCTGAAACGCACAAGCACCAAACACGCCGGGCCCTAAGATCTTGAAGATCCTTTGCCCGCCAGAAGCAACGTATGACTCTCCGTGAAAGAGCAAATACTCGTAGACCAATATCAAGAACACATGGCCTGGGATACTCTTCGAACACGGTAAGAATCCGTACATCTGTTCGCATTGATCCTCGTTATTGTTTGTCTCTTCGTAGGCACCCTTCAAGGAATTATTGCCATCTTTTATATTGTCGGTGTTTCCAAGTGAGTATGAGTAAGATCTGAGATGTTTGGGTGATGAGGCCTTGAGGAGAATTTTCCAGCAAAGGCCTGGAAATGGCAACTGATACTATGATTGAGAGGATGAGATAGAGATGGAGGACTTTCATAACTATGGTGGATGGGTTTGTTAGAACGACGGTGTTGGGAAAACATTGAGGAGAATTACTTACTTTTATTTAGACTCTCTCACTTTTGACGTAGAATGCGAATATATAAATTGGGTTCGTTGTACAGGGACTATAGTTTCATGTATCCTTCTTTTTCTTTTCTGTAATGTATTTATATTAATTTTGTATTTGGATTGACTTTGAAAGTTAGTAGCTGCAGTTGTTCTAACAGATAGACTCCAACTTGTTAATCATATTAGGCATCTAACTAGAAAGAACGTAAACTAAAACTAGCAAGGCACAGTATACAAAAATTATCATTTGCGTTGTAAGCATACATATATATTAACCATTTATCTGCAAACGCAGGTCGTTCTGGCTTCGGTAGGTCTATGATTTCGCCGTCGAGCATCGAGATGGCCGTTCGAATTGTGACCCTATCTTCAGCAAATTCTTGAGCGCACAATAGGGCCAATATGGATACATCCAAGTATCTCTTGAAGAATCATCACCGACCTTTACGAAATATCATAAACCGACTTAATCTCTAGAAGCGTACAAGTCATCATCCCACGTTGCATATCCTTAGATGGATTGCGTCTTATCTTAGAACAGTTAAACCGACTTATATCACCCACTCTATCATCTATAAATAAGGCATGTATGTATGTGCGTGTATTATTAAGCAAAGTAAGGGAAAACAACACTAATATAAAGTGTGTCCATGCACTTGTGATAAAACAATAATAAAAAGCTTGTGGTGTTAGGTGTAGATGATTGAAATCAACGTATGAGGTCCATTAAATTTAAAGAGTGCTAATATAATATATTGTGCAATAATCATATATCATCTCTTGTCCTTTCCCAATCGTTTTTATATTCAACAAGTGGTATCAGAGCCACGTCAGAGCCACGTCGGAGTCACGCCGGAGCCACGTTGGAAAGTTTGGGTGACAGCGGGAATATTGCGAGCTCACCTGTTGTCGCTGATAAAATTAAGATTGAGTCAGAGGCATCGTGCACAATAAAAATAAATAAATAAGTTGTGAAGCGCGTGAGGCTTGCTTGGTTACGTGGAGGTAATCCAAGTCACGATGGCAGACCTACAGTCGGTAGGCGGAATGGAGAAACTCAACAATCAAAATTACGCAACGTGGCAGACCTGCATGGAGTCATATCTTCAAGGGCAAGATATATGGGAGGTAGTCGGTGGAGACGAGGTGGCACAACCACAAGAAGCTGGAGCCTTACGAAAATGGAAAATTAAGGCGGGAAAGGCCATGTACGCACTCAAGACGACTATCAGCAAAGAATTGCTGGAACACATACGAGATGCAAGCACTCCAAAAGAAGCATGGGACACACTGGCAGCATTATTTTCGAAGAAAAATGAATTCAGCTGCAGCTTCTCGAGAACGAGCTTCTGTCAATCAGACAAGGGGAGATGTCGATACGCGAATATTTTAATAAGGTACGTTCCCTTTGTCGTGAAATCTCTGAGTTGGACCCGACTGATAAAGTTTCAGACGCTAAAATAGAAGAATTATTATTCACGGCCTAAGACCGGAATTTAGAGGAATTATAGCTGCCATACAAGGTTGGAAAGAGCAGCCTTCCTTGGTCAATCTTGAAATATTTTAGCTGACCAGGAAGCGCTGACCAGACAAATGACGGAGGTCTCATTAAAGAAAGATGATGAAGTTCTATTAAGTTATAAAATTAAGGGGAGACCTCACCAACAAATAGGCGAGATAAGAAAAGTTTGTTAAAAGGGAAGAAATAAGCTCTGAAACAAAGGGGTTCCAACAAAGTCGTTATAACAAAATCAGAAGCTCAAGGAATTAAAAAAGGTCCATGCTACGTTTGTGGTAAACCAAATCACTTTGCTAGAGATTGCTGGCATAGGAAAAAGACCGCTGAGGGTAATACAGTAATTTTCAAAAGTCACGAGACTAAGAACATCGAGGATGAGTGGGACGTAGAGGCATCTACTGCGATAATCGAAGATGTAAAGGAGGAATCATCGGCATTGGCCGTCATCATCCCTGGAAAAATAGATTATGAAAATGATTGGATCGTAGATTCGGGTTGCTCCAATCATATGACGGGAGACAAGGAGAAGCTGCAAAACACGACTGAGTATAAGGGAGGACGAATGGTGGTTACTGCAAATAATTCAAGGTTGCCAATAGCTCATATTGGCAAAACGAGCATCACCCCCAAGATTCAGTCCTGGACAAGTGCAGCTACACGACGTTTACCATGTCCCAGGTATGAAGAAAAACTTATATCTGTGTCACAACTAACGACTTCGGGAAACTATGTTATTTTTGGACCCGATAACGTTACGGTGTATCGAAATCTTAAATCACGGGGACACCGATCATGGAGGGTAAAAACTCGAGTCTATCTATGTAATGTCAGCTGAGTCTGCTTACGTGGATAAGACCCGAAAGAATGAAACAGCTGAGTTGTGGCATGCAAGGCTGGGGCATGTGAGTTATCACAAGCTTAAAGTAATGGTGAAGAAATCAATGTTGAAAGGTGTTCCTCAACTAGATATAAAGGATAACACAATCTGCGCTGGCTGTCAGTACGGAAAGCACATCAGTTACCTTTCGAAGATTCGAGCTACAGGGCAAAGAAACCTTTGGAGACAATCCACTCTGATGTGTTCGGACCGGTCAACAATCTTCCGTCAGTGGTATGCGCTATATGGTGACATTCATTGACGACTTCTCAAGGTACGTTTGGGTTTTCTTTATAAAGAGAAATCAGAAGTTATCTTGAAATTTAAAGAATTTAAAGAAACTGTTGAAAGAGAAGTCGGAGATAAGATCCGATGCCTTCGCACGGATAACGGGGGAGAATACACATCAAGGGAATTCTCCAATTTCTGAAGGAGTATAAAATACATCATCAGCTGACGTGTCCAAACACACCTCAACAAAATGGTGTGGCAGAGAGGAAAAATCGACATTTGGCTGAAACTTGTCGAAGCATGATACATGCGAAGAATGTACCACCAAGATTTTGGGCTGAATGTATGAAGACAGCAGCACACGTGATAAATAGGTTACCACAAGCAAAGTTGGGATTTATATCACCATTTGAGAAGCTGTGGAAAATCAAACCAAACCGTTGGCCACTTCAGGGTTTTCGGATGCGTCTGTTATGTTTTCGTACCAAGTCATTTACGATCCAAATTTGATCGAAAGGCGATCAAGTGTATATTTGTGGGGTACGACAGCCAAAGGAAAGGGTGGAGATGTTGCGATCCAACTACCGGACGGTGTTATACATCTCGCCATGTAGTATTCGACGAAGCATCCTCCTGGTGGACACCACAAAAATCGGAGCTACCCGATTCAAAAGAAATCGAGGAAGAGTTCGACAAAATAGTGAAACTACCAGAAGAAAATCCAACGTTGCAGGAGCCAGAAGAGGACGTACAATCTCCGAGAACACCTCAAAGTCCCTGGCGAACGGGTGTGCACCAAACAACTCCAGAAGTTTCAAGGCCAAGTCAGATTGAGGAGACCGAGCCAACAGGGGAGGAACATGATGAAGTATCACCAAGCCCAACACAACTACGACGATCCTCCAGACAAAGAAGGCCAAATCCCAGGTACGCCAATATAGCTTTAGAAGAAGACGAAATTATAAAAGCCCTGAAACATTTGAAGAAGCAGTAAAATACACTGAATGGAGAAAGCAATGAGCGAGGAAATTATGGCTCTAAAACAAAATGAAACATGGGATTTAGTACCTAAACCAGATGGAGTTAAACCCTATCTTGTAAATGGGTTTATAAAATTAAAAGGCGTCCTGATGGATCTATTGAAAGATATAGGCTCGCCTAGTAGCACGAGGATTTTCACAACATTATGGGATAGACTACGACGAGACATTTAGTCCGGTGGCGAAAATTACAACTGTTCGAGTAATAATCGCGCTAGCAGCGAGCAAGTGTTGGAGTTATGGCAGATGGACGTAAAGAATGCGTTTCTACATGGAGAACTCGATAAAGAGATATACATGATCCAACCAGCAGGGTTCGAAGATAAAGAAAATTCAAGCTATGTGTGCAAATTAAAGAAAGCCTTATATGGGTTAAAACAGGCACCACGAGCATGGTATGGTAAGATTGCTGAATTCTTAATTCAGTGCGGATATTCAGTGGCACCAGCGGACTCGAGTCTCTTCGTCAAGGCAACAGGAGGAAAACTAGCAATAGTGCTAGTATATGTCGATGATATTATTATAACTGGAGACGACGAAAATGAAATTCGACAAACAGGAGGAATTTATCGGTGAGATTCCAAATGAAAGAACTTGGAGAACTTAAACATTTTCTGGGCTCGAGTTAAAGGAGACAGGTGATGGATTATTACTTTATCAGTTAAAATATGCAAAAGATCTGCTCAGAAAATTCGGCATGATTGACTGCAAGCCAATATCAACCCCAATTGAAGCAAACGCCAAGATATGTGCGGAAGATGGCAAAGACCTGGAGAATGCAACTATGTACAGGCAGCTTGTTGGGAGTCTAATTTACTTGACGCTGACTCGCCCAGATATTTCATACGCAGTGGGGATTGCGAGTCGATTTATGGAGAAGCCAAAGAAGCCACATCTTGAGCTCGCCAGACGTATACTGAGGTATGTAAAAGGAACAATTAATTATGGAATATTTTACGAAAAGAATAAAGATGTCAAGATCACTGGCTACTGCGATGCGGATTACGCTGGATGTCGTGACACAAGAAGGTCTACTACTGGATACGTGTTTAACTTTGGGTCAGCTGCAGTATCATGGTAGTAGAAGACAACCGACAGTGTCTTTATCTACCGCAGAAGCTGAGTATCGAGCAGCAGCAATGGCAGCTCAAGAAAGCACTTGGCTTGTGCAGTTATTGAACGACTTACATCAGCCAATCAGCGACGGGGTACAGATATTTTGCGATAATCAGTCTGCTATACGCATAGCAGAGAACCCGATATGTCATGCAAGGACAAAGCATGTTGAAGTACACTACCACTTCGTTCGCGAAAAGGTACTAAAAGGAGATATTGAGCTGAAGCATATTGGTACAGAAGATCAAATAGCTGACGTGTTCACTAAAGGGCTCACCGTTACAAAATTTGAGGAATTTCGAACACGCTTAGGAATGGTCCGAATCGAAGATACAGTCAGAGAGAATGTCGGTGCTGAAGGGGAGAATTGAAGAATCATCACCGACCTTTACGAAATATCATAAACCGACTTAATCTCTAGAAGCGTACAAGTCATCATCCCACGTTGCATATCCTTAGATGGATTGCGTCTTATCTTAGAACAGTTAAACCGACTTATATCACCGACTCTATCATCTATAAATAAGGCATGTATGTATGTGCGTGTATTATTAAGCAAAGTAAGGGAAAACAACAACTAATATAAAGTGTGTCCATGCACTTGTGATAAAAACAATAATAAAAAGCTTGTGGTGTTAGGTGTAGATGATTGAAATCAACGTATGAGGTCCATTAATTTAAAGAGTGCTAATATAATATATTGTGCAATAATCATATATCATCTCTTGTCCTTTCCCAATCGTTTTTATATTCAACATCTCTCCTCGGAAATTCGAATGCGCAATGCCTCGATCGAGGAAATCCACTTCCACGCCTTTATCTTCCTTGAAGAATTTCCATGCCTGGATAAAATTAAAGTATGATACAATCCCTACAGTTTTGCAAAAACCATTAGATGTAGCATCTTCTTGAAAGAAATGCGCTTACGCTTCCTTTTTCCGGCATTATTTCTAGCACTGAAATTCCGAAGCTGTAAACATCGGACTTCTCTGAGAATACACCTTCAGTTGCGTACTCCGGCGCCATGTACCCGCGGAAAATACGTCGCATTTGATCAATTATCAAAGAATAATACAACAAATTTTATAATATGAATCCGCAGCTCTTTGAGCGCTTACTAAGTTCCCACGACTCTCACGGTGTTGGCTTCATCTTGGTTGGCGTAGAATATTCTCGCCATGCCGAAATCGGAGATTTCTGGGTTCCATTCTTCGTCGAGCAATGCATTGCTCGCTTTGAGATCGCGATGGATTACTCTTACCCTAGAATCCCTGTGAAGATATAAGAGCCCCCGGCCGATGCCCTTAATAATATTAAGGCGTTTTTTCCCCAATCTAGAACTCTTCGCAACGGATTCAAATGATCTACACAGCATAAAAAATGCGTGTTGTAAACACGTAAGGAAAATGTTTCGAGCGTACTTAAAAATATGGTAGTTTGGATGTACCGAATAGACAAATGTCCAAGCTTCTATTCGCCATATATTCGTATATCAACATCTTATGTTCTTTCTCGGCACAACATCCGATCAGCTTCTATTTCTGTGTTGCAGCTTCGAAATGACGAATACTTCGTCAAGAATTCGTCTACCCCCTGGCTCATTCGAAAGTCTCTTCACTGCTATATCTCTTCCATTTCCAAGCTTCCCCTATGATAATATCCAACCATAATTCGAATAAAAATCAACATGGATCAGGGAATGAATGAAACTATACCTATAAACATGACCAAAACCTCCCTTGCCAAGCAAGTTAACCACTGTCGAATTAGTTCGTGGCTATTGCAAGGGTTTGAAAAGCAAACGGAAAGTTTGTCGGCGTCAAAGTTTCTTCTTAATTCATCTCGTTGTAAAGTAGCAGTTGAATCAGATGTACAGATATTCTATTCTTTCGCTTTGGCACTGTTCAGTTCCCAAACAAAGTCCCTTTTATCCGAAATGACATCGAACGATTTAGTGTGTAAGGAGCATATTCACCTTTTTTCCTCATTTTCCAAAACTTGCAATTAAAATCGCCAGTACCGAAATAAGAATCACAGACATCGGAAGCGCAATGAGCAATGTTCTTCTATCGTTATTGCGATCTTGGCAAGAAGCGTAATGCAGATTGAAAACTGTTAGTATCAAATTGCAATATTTGATCATATATAAGAATAAAGCGTTCGAGAACCTACCTAATTCAGAAGCCGCAAGGCGAACAAAAAATTCGACGCCAAAGTTAGGAAATTGTTGAGTACCAACCAGTCCTCGAATTCCATCGCTCCATAACATACAACCATATCATGTGGGTCGTGCGCGTAAGCTATGCAAGAACAATTGCACAAACACAAATTCTACACTCTCCCTCGTTCGTGCTTGCAAAGCGCTCGGCTTCGTCGGGCACCTTCATATTTCTTAACGTTTAAAACCCGTCTTCTTTTCCTCCACCTGCAGTTGCGGCTTTCTCTTACATCCGCTCATCCATTTACCTCTCTCCCATTCTCGCCGGCGAACGGGCTCGAACCCCCTAAAACAAGACAAATCCTCGGAGCATCGCGAAATTCGCAAGCGTCAAAAGCGCCGCATTTTCCATAAAAGTCGCATTCGTTCGCCGGCTAAAGGCGAAGGTATACCAAGTCTTATTGCAAAGGCTAGCCTACTCCCCGAAGAATTTAGAGCGAGCATCATCAAGTAATTCGTCTTGTTTTCCATTGCCTCGAAAACGCCAGGCGAGGTCTCAGTTACGCTAAACGGCGTGGTATGAAGAGCCCGATACATGCTTTGAGTCCTATGAATATCCGACCGTTCCAAGGACCACTTCGAAAGTGAGGGCGTCCATCATTGTGCCAGATAAAGACCTGTGGGATGCTCATAGCTTGAAGGCCTGCTTTGAAGCTTCCTATTCCAAGGTCGGACTCAGTTTTCCATGAATACGCCATAACTTTAGTACCTGAGCCAACAACAACCCTATAATAAATATGTTTCATGCAGCAGTCATGTAACAACGTTTACTGACCTAAGAGTTTAAACTTGAAGAGGGTGTATAATGTTTTAAATTTATGTTATTTCAAGCATGCCCCCTCGCGTCGATGCTGATTTCTGTAGTATCTAGGCTTAGACTTGTAATTCTAATTTAATGCACTCATGTCTTGACTGATCACTTAGTCGAAAGGGGTAAGCACAATGAAGCGTATCATATTTTAAGTTTATATATATTATTTCCAACAAATAGCATATACACGAGACGCAATAAATACATGCCTGTACGGTACGTGTATCGTCGACCAAAGGCATAGTAGGCAGCCAAGCGTGGGACGGATGAGAGAAACTCTGCCATAATACTTCGCCGGTGGAATTTTCGCAAAGGACTATATTTCCTGAGTCGAGAATCTGAGCGTAGGCGGCGGGCATTGCGGCTGGTAATTGTTTTGTTGATGTTTGTCGACCAAACACCATCGTTCTCGCCGTTCAAGAGTACGAGGTTGCCCTCTTGTCATATTGTGATGACGCCCGACGAGTCATTTAATGGTCTGTCTCTGTTAGCAACCCACACTATGGTTCAAGCGTAAAAGACGCTTATGTAATAACGGTTTTTCTGTGTTCTCAGGGTTGTAAAACGTATCTTGAACACTTGATTTGATATGTCGTTAAGGACATATGTACAATAGTGTATGCAAAGTCAACAGTCAAGGGTGCATTTCGTTATCACATTCACATTATTGAAAATAAAATATCTGGAGTAGTAACTACTCATTTAGTATATTTGAGGAAGACTTTTCCGCCTTCGGCCAAGAAACATTGTTTGGACGACCTATCGAGGATTTAGATATTGAGTTGACATGGTGTCGATGATGCTGATACCTAAGCTGGATTACATGTTCCATAAATATTATGGTGCATAAACATATACAATAAAATATAACTGTATGGTAGTTATTACACTCTTTTCAAGCTCAGAAACGTATTGTAACTTCCTTACTCTTGACCTCTGAGCTGACTTCCGATGGCAAAAATTCTAATTATTCCTCACATTGGAAGGTTATTCAGAGAGCCTAATATTTTTCGGTAAGTAAATTAAGTGGAAAGCAATATGTTTGCGAGTTTGATATTATTTTTCCGCAAAGAGAAAAAGACCCAAACTTTTCTGTAGTTTGAGATTTTATAAGATATAACTTGAAATTCGGATCAACAATAGCTTCACTAGCAGCACTACAAATCACGTTGACCTTCTCCAAGCAATATTACCATTTTATTTTTCTCCATCTTTTCCAAGCTCTTCACAATATTCAGTTTCAACATCACGTTGACCTTCTCATCACATTAAAAAAGATTGATATATTGGTTGGCAAAAGCAAACTTTCGCATGTGCAACGGAGGACAAATTCACGTTCATTTCATTATATACCAAAAAAATCCGATGATTAATTACTTGTAAAATGGAAGATTCTATGCTTGTGCTATAGTGGTCGGTATTTATTTATTTACTCCTTAATTTACTAATTATGATCTCCAAAATCTCCCAAACGGGCGGAAAACGCTCTCACCACTTTAATCTCGGCATTGGAGAGGGACGATTCAGATTGTCAGACAAAGTTAACGGAGGAAATGCGGTGGAAGCCGACCTGATTTTTCTGGCATTATCAGTTATCATATTTTTTATTAACAAACACAATTATTTTTTTCCTATATTACAAAAAGAAAAAAAAAAAAAGACAAAAATGCGTGCATATATTTTTTATTTCATATTTCCACCAACTTTACTTTGGCCTATCAGGGCCGCACTACGCGTTTATCTAATTACTTTTCTCATATAATATTCGATTGAACATCAATTAAATTACCTACCCCCAACTAATCCACCTTACACATAACATTATATCTATGTAATGTAATAACGTATAGTCCTCAAGTAAAAACCCCTTCACCCTCCTTACATACGTCAAACATGAGCAACCAAGCAGGTACCGAAGCTTCAGTCTCGTACTGCAACAGATAAGATAATATAGTTCTATATGCAATAACTTGAAAAACCCTAATTTAATTTTTGCATATTTTATCACATGAAGCATATCCACCACCGGCCACTGCCTACGTGGCAGAGCCTCAAGGCAGGATATACACGGGTCCACCGCCACCTGTCGGTTATCCAATTAGAGATGAACACATAGTTCAAGGCCAGGCTATGAAGCCTTCTACTAAATCTAGGGTGATGGCTTTTGGAGGGGATGGTACGCGTATTAATTGCTACATCAAGTTATTATTCTTTGATTTAGTTTCTTGATGTGTTTTTATCATACATATATGCATATGGACTTTTATATACCATGTGTGTAAAGAGCTATATGTCTTACTAGATTATTTGTTTTACAGTTGTGCGGGCATGTGTTGCTGCTGTCTGTTGGACGCCTGCTTCTGAGAAAATTGAGATGTATTTCATGAGGTTTCTTTTTGAAAAATATTCGTAATTCACAACCTTATTAGAGTAAGCTCGAAATAGTTTATTAAAATGTGTAACAAAAGATTGAATTTTCTAGAGACATAGGAGCAGCGGCGGATATATGTTATGGGTCGGGCTGCCACGGCCCCGCGAATCTTTTTTCGAAGTTTTCAATACTATATATGTAATTTATAGAGCTGTTACGTATATATAAAATCAATTATTCCTAGCGGCTGGAAATGTTGTATATATGTGCGAGGTGTATGGTTTCTAAATAGGGTTGTCAACGGGGCAGGTTCGATGCGGGAATATCTAATCCCCGTCCCCGTCCCCGCGCGGCAAACGGGGACGAAATCGTCCCCATCCCCGTCCCTGCGGGATTCCCCGCCCCGTCCTAATTTGTTTTAAAGAATTAATTTTTATTATTTTAATATTATTATACCATATTAATATTATTTATATTATATAAACAATATTTTAATTATATTTATATTATTTTTTATATTATTCAAAGTATATTTTAATATTATTTATCTTATAATAATTTTAATTGAATATAATATATATATTTAATATTCGGGGCGGGGCGGGGAACAGGCGGGGATTCTGTGGGAAAAATTCCCTCTCTTCCCCGCCCCACGGGGGTAGAATAGTGGGGATTCCCCGCCTCATTTGGGGCGGATCCCCGCGGGGACGGGGAATCCCGCCCCATTGACAACCCTATTTCTACACGGACTTTGTTATTTTTTTTTTGTATTATCTTTTCCAACATGCTATTTCGTTTTGGTTCTTTTACTTTAGTTATTTTTAGCTTTTCCTTTTAGTTCTTTTACTCTCTGTTTTAATATAATATATTAATACTTGTTTAGTTGATAAAAGTTTATTTAATATTTAACTTTTTTTCCACTTTTTATTTTTTAGTCCATTGGAAGTATAAACTATATATTAGTTCTTAAAAGTATATGTTCCACCTTATATCTTGTCAGTAATCCAAATCTTTTAACGGATCGTATTGAAATATATCATGTTCTATCACAAAGATCCACACAAGTTTTTTTGGCAAAGTTTAGATCGAGGGCGTCATTTTTATAGTCGACATTTATATTTAATGGTCTCACTTTGCTTCAAAAAGCGGCATCACCAACTAAGAGGTTCTATAAAGGCGGTCATGTTTATTTTACGGCCCCTCAGTAAAAAATCTAGAACCGCCCTGCATAGGAGGGACTAGACAGAGAAACAATATATTGCATTTGCTGCTCTCCCTGCTTATAAGATTTGGGAGAGGAGACAATAAACATCACGAACAGCCAGAAAATTGAGGAACAAACTACTATTTTGACAATTAGTTTTTGAAAAAATTGACATCGACAGGTATTTCGATAATATTTTTTGAGTTTGAGAATAAGTTTAATGGTTACTGCATTTTGATTTTGAAAATGATGATTCGATGGGAATTTGGCCTATGTAAAAAAAAAAGTTTGATGATGGAAAATGATATATTTCTTTGTTAAAAAACGATTGGGTTTTAAATGATGGTCACCCACTAAAGGACAAACCGCCGATGAATCAATCAAAACTTTATTTTATATAAAAAATAATATTATTAATATTGTATTGTAATATTATTTTTTATATATAATAAACTAATGAAATGTTTGAATGAGCGGCGACGCGCTGAATTCCTAGCCACCTGTTTCGAGCGATCTGGAGAGCTGAAGACATCTATAAATAAGCCGATGATTCTTCAGTTATTATCATCACAAGCTCATTCGAGTTTAGTATATAGAGTGAAGTAGTTCGAGTGAGTTGTGAGATTATCAGTTCAGGTAGAAACTGATAGGGTTCCAAGGTAAACACGAGTGATAATGTGATTAGTAAAAATTGATGGTTGTATTTTTTACTATAGTGAAAATTTTGCCGACTCGACCGTGTTTCGCTCTTCATTAACAGAAGGTTTTTCCACGTAAAAATTCTGATATTCTTTCTAAATTTACGGTAATTTTATTCTTTAGGGGTAGTTATTGTACGGGTCCTACCAAATTTATCTCGTGAGTCTCACTTCTCTCAATCTCCGTACCTAGCCAAACCGGAACCTGTTCCACCACGGGGCCCACCACCCTTCCCGGCCTTAATGCCAACAGTTACAAAGTTCTAAGTACCTAGCATTTGTAGAATATAATAATCATGACAGGAACCGTAAGTATCGCCCATCAGATACTCCCTAATGGATTTATATCTACAACATTATCGAATACCATCACTACATGAAGACGAAACCTATAGTATATAACATCGTAAAAGATAAAGAAAAACTGTTTACACTTCCGCCGAGTTTAACTCCATCGATAAGGCTTAGATCCTTTTCACATCCTTCTGCCCATCTCTCTCGGTTGCCTACACTTCCTATGCTATCTGATTTAATACATATATTATATATATATGTTGGTTCCGGTGTTGGCGTCCGGTCGGTGGCGCTCGTAAACTCGACAGAGTTTCGGCTTACTACGTCGAAGTCGAGGCACGTACGTCGTACGCTTTCCGTAAGACGTTATTGCCCCGTATTTCAGTGCCTCGGGTTATCGCAATACGTCCCGAAGATACAACGACTTCAGGAATTTCGAAACGTCGCACACCGTATCGAAATTATCGGGCGAATCTACTAAAGACTCGAGCCTTTCTTGCTTATTATTAACTTGGACTACTATGCACTAACTCTAGAATGCTTGTGTGTGATGTAATTTCCTATTTGTGGGGAACCTATATATAGATGTAGGAACTTATCAAGGGTATAAGTCCAAAAGTTGCATTTTCTAGATGTCTCTTAACATGGAGAGACATGCCTTTTAGATTGTACCCTTTTCAATTGTACCTCTTTATTATTCATTCAAAATTCCAACAATCCCCCACATGAATGACATTAATGCACATTGACTCTGGCAAGAAAGTCCCGACGACCCATCACTGCATCGGGATAGGTACTTGTGGCTTTGAACCTTCCCTAGTGAAATACTATCGGATTTACTCGCTGCTCAGTGACGTGAATGTCTTGACTGGCGGCTTTTGTGTAAACCAAGACAACAGTACACACACAATGATGAGTCTGATCTCTTTTCGATTCTCACGTTGTGTCCGTTTCGGCCGTGGCCATATCTCCGATTCATAGTGTTTTCCATTGAAGCGGCCCCACTTCACACTTATATAGGTGATCGACTATTAGGACTTAATCCTGGAGTAGCCCGAAATACTCCACCAATTTGGTATAGTCATCATTAAAAGCATACGTGCTTACCCTAACCACACGTCATCGGGAAATTACTTGGGCAGCTGTCGAGAAGGACTTTATTAGTTTCCAAGTATACTACTGAACTAATCACAGCTTAGTTGTCTCATTGAACCAAGTTCGTGGGATCTCCACTCATCGAGGTTGAGTTACCACTGCTTTTGTTCTTTACTGTGTGGATTTTTAGTCCCATTCCCCTTACTGCTTTTTCTAACTGATCTCTAGCTATGCCTTTTGTGAGCGGATCCGCAATATTTTCCTTGACTTTACATAGTCGGTGGAAATTATTCCGCTAGAGATAAGCTGTCTTACGGTGTTATGCCTCCGACGAATGTGCCGAGACTTACCGTTATACATACAGTTCTGTGCCCTGCCGATAGCCGCCATGCTATCGCAGTGAATCATAATTGGTGGCACAGGTTATTCCAACACGGAATATCCTCCAAAAATTCCGAAGCCATTCTGCTTCTTCGCCGGCTTTATCTAGTGCGATGAACTCCGACTCCATTGTGGATCGAGCTATGCACGTTTGTTTGGAGGACTTCCAAGAAACCGCTCCTCCCACCGATGGTAAATTATAACCACTCGTGGATTTGGAGTCTTTACTATCAGATATCCAATTCGCATCGCAATACCCTTCTAGTACGCGGGATATCTCGAGTATTGTATGCCGTGATTAATAGTGTGCTTCAATATCTTAGCACTCTTCTTAGCGCTACCCAATGGCTACTACCCGGGTTACTCGTAAACCTACTCAGTTTACTAATTGAGTACGCTATGTCAGGTCGAGTGCAGTTAGACAAATACATCAGACTGCCAATCACCCGAGCGTATTCGAGTTGCGATACGGGCTCTCCTCTATTTTTTTGGCTAAGTGTACATTAGTATCCACAGGTGTCTTAGCCGGAGGATCATCGAAGGCGTTAAATCTTTTTTAACACGCTCTCAACATAGTGAGATTGTGTAATCACAATTCCTTCGGACGTCTTAGAGACATTTATTCCCAAATGACGTCAGCCAAACCCATATCCTTCATACTGAAATAATTTTTCAGCATATTCTTTGTATTCACGATTATTTGTGACTGCTTCCCATGATTAACATGTCGTCTACGTAAAGACAGACAATCACAAACTCATCGGGTGTGCCTTTTATATACACATTTATCACATTCATTAATCTTAATCCATTCGACAGCATCGTCATGTCGAACTTCTCGTGCCACTGTTTCGGTGCTTGCTTAAGCCCCGTAAAGTGACTTCACGAGTCTGCACACTTTATTTTCCTGCCCGGGTACATAAATCCTTCGGGCTGTCTCATGTATATTTCTTCTCAAGTTCCCCATTTAGAAAGGCCGTTTTCACGTCCATCTGGTGTATCTCGAGGTCATACAGCGCTGCTATAGCGATCAGACCCGTATGGATGTAATCCTTGTCACGGGTGAGTAGGTATCGAAGAAATCGTACCCTTCCTTTTGATTAAATCCTTTAGCTACTAAACGAGCTTTATTTTTCGATTGATCCATCGGTCTTAAGTTTCCTTTTAAGGACCCATTTGCATCCTAAAGGCTTACACCCTTTGGGAGGTCTACCAGCTCCCACGTATGGTTTTGCATAATGGACTCAATCTCGCTGTTCACAGCTTCTTCCAGAACGGAGCTTCTGGACTAGAACAATGCCTCTTGCAAAGTCCGTGGTTCATCATCTAACATATATGTTAGGAAGTCAGGCCCAAACGATTTGGCCGTTCTCTTACGTTTGCTTTGCCGTGGTTCCTCGTTTTCTTGAGGTGAACTCTCCACGCATCGTAATTTCGCTTCTTAAGCTTATTTCTTTCTTTTCCTTATTTGGGAAAATATTCTCGAAGATACAGCGTTCCTCGACTCAAATATCATCCCTGCATTCATTTCAGGATTTTCTGATTTGTGCACTAGAAATCTATATGCACTACTGTTATTAGCATATCCAATGAAAATGCAATCAACAGTCTTGGGTCCTATCTTAACCTGTTTAGGTTTAGGTACTTCGACCTTTGCTAGGCACCCCCACACTTTCAGGTAATTGTAGGACGGAGCCCTACCTTCCACAGTTCGTATGGTGTCTTTTCTTTCTTTTTTGTGTGGCACCATATTCAGAATGCGATTTGCCGAGAGATTGCTTCCCCCCACAAGTTC
>JAPQWV010002830.1:0-49894 GCA_027422505.1 Craterostigma plantagineum | reverse complement strand
TTATGGCACATGTTTAGCCTGGCAACATCATCCCATTTGCGGCTAATTTCTCCAAATCGTCGATTGACAGAGCAGGCCGGCCCTATTGTGCAGACGAGCTTCGTCTTCCTTAAGCCAAGGAAGCCTTTTTCTCTCAGTTCTTTCTCGGAAACTACGTCGAGTCCAAGCGACGAACTCTTTGATTCAAGTGAGATTTCTTGCATCACGGCTTGTGTAATCGTACTTGAAAAGCTGGGCTTTGACTTGCTGAAGTGAAGTCCTGGCTAGAGAGTGGGAGGCCTTTCGATGGATCAAGAAAGCTCTGTTTCCTGTGAATCCCATGGAATTTCAGCGCCAACCGTTCACCAAAGCCATGAGCCTTTTTTTTTTCTTGCAAGAATGGTCTTCGGAGTGGAGAAAACAAAGGGGTTTTAAGCGAAGATGGACTTACCTTCAACAATCTCAGACTAAAAAGGGTTCTTTCTCGTTAGAAACGAGAGATCTCTGCTTTCTGACAAGATTTTACGGATTTACAAAGGCGAATAGCAGCTCAGCTTTTGTGCCACTTGAACTTTACAAGTTGCACATTTTGCGAACGAGTGCTACAATGGTGAAACGGTATTATCCTGCTTCAGTTGTTGGACTTTTGTGAGGCTTTAGCTGTGTTCATGTACAAGAAATTCTAAACAAAAAGACTTTATTATTGTGAAATGAGGGGTACAATCACTCGAGGACGGCGGCGCGTGCCTTTCAAACGAACGATCAACTAACACTGTCTGCTTTCCTGGTCATTACAACACTGTACATAGGTTGAGTTTATTCGCCAGACTGAATTTAATAACAAAACGTGGGACTGCCGTTATATGTTGGTCCAATTCACACATTTATTTTCTTCTCAAGTCAGTTACTCATTGCATATCGGTAAAGAAAGAAAAAAAAAAAGGAAACATTATAATAGTTATTCTATTTAATAAAATAAACATAGTTGTCAACCTAACCTGGCACCATGTCTTTCGTGGAAAGCACTTGACATTATAATATTGATCTAAAACCCCAACGTCTTTGGGCCTTAATATCTAAGGGGCCTATCTTACCCTGTGGTTAAATAAGCTTTTAAAATAATAAGCCCAATTATCATCATAATTTAGATTTCTTGCCTAAAGTTACTTGCCAATTAAATATGATTTTAGAATTAGACCGTTGATACTAATAAACAAGAAATCACTACGAACTAATCTTTTTTCCAATTGAGGCCTGATTCAGTTCAAATTTTCTCGGACCAAGCTTAACGTCATTACCAAATTCTTCTTAACACACTTTGATTCGCTGACTTGCTACGCTCCAATCCCATTTCTGTGATATATATATATAAACCCAAACCTTGTCCCTTCATTCCCCGACAGATCCCTGACAAAAAACAAACATGAGTTCACAGCAGAAAAAGAGCAAAGGCAGGCAAAAGATAAAAATGGAGAAAATTCCCGACCAAACTAGCCTACAAGTGACCTTCTCCAAGCGCAAGGCCGGCCTATTCAAGAAAGCCAGCGAGCTATGCACCCTTTGCGGCGCCGAAGCTGCGGTGGTCCTTTTCTCGCCGGGAAACAAGTCCTACTGCTTCGGCCACCCCAACGTGGACGCCATCATCCAGAGGTACCAAGGCGGCGGCGGCGGCGGCGGAGGAGACGCCGACCCCATCGACCAAAGGTGCGACGCCATCATCGAAGCTCACAGGGCTTCGAACATTCAGGGGCTCAACTCTGAGCTGACGAGGATCGATCCATGGTGACGCCGAGAAAAAGGCAGGAAGATGAGCTGGAGATGATGAAGAAGGCCGGCCGAGCTCAGAGGTGGTTTCCAAAGCCGTTGGAGGAGCTGAGCTACGCCGAGCTTTGTTCTCTGAGGGAGTCTGTGCTCAAGTTCAAGCAAGACATGGAGCAGAAAGTCCGAGAAGCCATGGAGAAAGATGCTGTCGTTATAAATGCTCCTTCAAATGTTATTACATCTGCTGTTAACTATAATAACTACTCATCAGTTTCTTCTGATCAAATCCCTTTAGAACAGCATCATTTAATCCTTTTCAAGCAGTTCCTGTGAGACTTGGCGATCACAGCAGCACTCGGGGCGGGTCGATATTCGATGTTAACAGCAGCTCTTCTCAAGTTCCAAAGTACGACGATGTCAGATTCTTGCCACCATTTGCACCTAAAGTTGGGCTCAGTAACTTCTACAGTGGGCATCTTGAATCTGGAGAGAGCAGCAAACAGCATCATCATTACAATGATGATCAACAGATGAATATGATCGGTGGCTTTGGACAGCAGCAGCAGCAAATCGGTGGTTCCAACTATGATAATCATCCTTATAACTATGAGGGTTCTGGTAATAGCAATAATAATAACCTGGCTGCTATCTATGGAGGGGCATCAATACGGTGTCGATAACATGAATAATAATGCTGGTGTTGGTTCATCAATGGCGGCGGCATATAACATGGCCGGCGGCGCCTCTTCTTCTATTAACAGTCAGCTTCGTTTTGATCCGATGAATAACATATTAATGGATATGGCGGCGGCGGCGTTGATGGGAATGATGGAGGATTTGGTGCTATATAAATGGGAGGTCTCGAAATTAAAAATTAGGGGTTTTTTATCTTTTTGTGAATGGCTATGTGTTATATTATATTTTCTTGTTTTCGATGTCTATGCTATATCCGTCCGTAGGTGATTTTGTCAGACTTCTCTATTTCACTGCTCTTGCCTTGTTGATTTACCCGTGAAGATTATATGTGTAAGAGGAATAATATCACAAAGTGTAATAAATTATATGTTTTTTACTAAGGAAGTTAATTAATTATGTTTCTCTTCGTTGTTGGAAGACATGATCAGTCTCACTCTCATCTCATTCGATGGGTGATCATTAAAAATCACGAAGATCTCATCATCTTAATTAATATTTTTCATAGAAGAACCGTTTAAAATCTCCGCTAATGATAATAATTCAGCATATTCCATGTTCATATAAAGTCAACAATGCTTATTTCCATCATTGTTTCCATGGGAAATAACAAATTTCGACAGGATTTTACAGTCTTATTATCCAAGCTTATGTATATTGACAGTCTATTAGTCCAATTATTCATAATCACTGGCCCAATCAACAAATGAATTAACAACTAAATTAGATTTTGACTGATAAATTATAGTACGTAACGTACTTACGACAGGTTTAAAATGCTGCAAAATAGTACATGATTATAGAGACTAACAACCTTACAAAGAACACTTCTTTTCATTATTACTATATTTTTCCAGACATAGAAAAGTAAATTATTCTCAACCCTGCCAAGAAGACAAAAACACACGTCTAATATTTTCACACCAAGAAAATTGAAATTTCAAACCAAGGCCAGCAATTATCTTCATTCTGCTGTAGCACCATCATCGTCGTCGTTAATTAGCTCATTCTGTATCTCGGGAAGGGAATCAAGATCAGTACGAGCATTCGTCTCCTCCTCCAAAGGATTACTTATTGAATCTGATATATCAATAGCATCGTTTTCAGCTTCACCATGACGTTCTTCGTCTGTAGATTCTGATTTTCTTTTCTGAGTTTTCTTCGACTGTATTACCGCTGGTTCTGATCTTTCGCCCTCAGTGGCATCATTCTTTTCAGCGATGTCTTTCAAGGCCTCTGATGTAGTGATATTTTCTGCTCCTTCATCTCGGTTTTCAAGCTGACTCGAGGAGTTAGAAACGAGACTGTTATCTTCATGGTGTAAGCTAGAATGATTCATCTTCTCCGAAGCAGTAACGTCTGAGAAAGATACTTCTTTTGATGTAGTCGTCCATTGACATCCTCTGTGACATTCAGCGAGGATAAGTCGAGATTTTCTATTGCAACACTCGTGGAGTTGTTTTTGGCAACGCTGTCTTCAGAGACTTGTTTGTAGTGGTTCCATTTGGAGGTGAGCTATTCTCTGAGTTATCAAACGAAAGATCGCCGTTTTCACTGGTCTTGACATTCGATTCATGATGATCATCTTTAACCGTTTCCACAGTCAAATCTTTCCCATTCTCAGACTTTCCATCTTCACCATCACTCCCATTATTAACATCCACTTCTAACATGTCTTTAGGGTGTTCGATTTCATTCTTGGTCTGAGTGGCTGGCTCACGGCGCTAGAGCATCATCAGCCTTGTAATGTTCTTCGCGTGCCTCATGGGCGCTTTTATCTGCTCCATCAGAATCAGATTCGTCAGCTGAATCTTCCTTCTCTAGTTGATGTTTCTCAGCGTCCGAAATTGTTTCTTCAAAAACATTATCACCATTTTCTTCTTTCTCGTTCTCATCATCCACAAAAGTCCTCTTCTCGTCGAGTTCTGCGTCAGATTTCTCCGTCCGTGCTCACTGTTTTCCTTTTCTCCTGTGTCACATCATCAACATTATGTTCCATTTTATTGTCTTCGTCATCTTCTTCGAGCTTACTCTCATCTTCTTCAGCAGCCTCATCATGCCTCTCAGTTTTTCATGATTTCCTCAACTAGGGGACGTATGTCCTTCCTTCCAAGTCTTATAAGTTCATCGCCAACACCTCTTTCAAGCGAGGCCTTTCATCATCACTTTCATCGTATTCCTTTTTCTTGTCATGGGAATGTCTGACTTGGTATATAACCAAAAGCACACGGCAAGCAAGAGGCATATCTGAAGAACATGCCTCATCTTGAGCCTCTTGGACCTGTTGTTCCTACCAGGCGATTGTCTATACATGGTGATTTCTTTTTCACCTAAAACAGCATTACATTCCCAAAATCATACAAAGGAGGAAATAATCGATGAACCAGTCTCATATCCAAAAGATAAAGTCACAGAAAATATATGGTATAGTTATGATGAACCTGGAAAAAACAATGGACAATGACATAATTTTCATGGCCACGCAGGCAATAATAGCAATGATGGAGTTGAGTGGGTCAACGGTTTAAGTGTGGTAGAGGAAGGAGACATTGAATACGTCATAAATCATATCACCCTCGACGGCATTGAATGAACTAGCTAGCATACAAGAGTTGCAATAGCTTTACACGTACTAAACCAACGAGAAGTGATGTAATACAAACTAAAATAAGCTCAGCTAAAATTAGAAATTTAGAGAGGTCATACTTATCAAGAAAATCGGTCACACAAATCCTTCTTCAAGGGTTATTTTTCTAACCTAAGCTACCATTAGCAGAGAAAAAATTACAGATTATCGAGCAAGAAATTAGAAAGCAGGAACAGAATTACAAATCACAGCCTGAAGACGATATTTCAGCCATAAATTCACAAACTAAGCAGCTGCCGTAAAATATCGAACTCACTTCAACACCACTAAGAATTAAATCGATAAGCAATGCATAAAGCCATTAGTAATTGACCAATTCAAGTTAATTTCAACAGAGGCCCACCGACAAATATTAATTCAGCAGTGCTACAGCAGACCAAATCCCCGCGATCCTTACTAGGGAAAAAAAAAAAAAGAAGCAGACGCAAATGAAGAGCAAAGAAAAAAGCTACAAAAACCCCCCCTACCTGGAAATTACTGAGGGCTCTGTAACTCGAACCACCTTCACTTGAGTACAGCAGAAAAATAAAGGATAAAAAGCAAAAAAGGAAAAACACTTCCACACGGTTCAGTTCAGCTCAGCCTATATAACAGAAGAAATCGAATGTTTTCACCGTAGTACACGATAGACAATCGAATCACCAGTCAAGCACTCAGTTGAGCAGCGTTGTGGTGTTTGACGGCTCTCTGATCTGCGAATTTTCGGGAAATCACAGTTGTTCGCTTCGCTGACCGTTTCTGAATGAACATAAAGGGCAAGCAGTTAAAGATCGGGGAACGGGTTATGGGTTATGGGTTATTTATTCGGGTCGTATTATCAAGCTAAAATATAACGGATCGTCTCCGGTTTGCTACCGTACTTTGTCATACAATTAAAGCCATTCTCGCATTAATATCGACTATCAACACAACAGTACTGCGTTGCTCAACTGTATTATTTGAAGTCAAAGCTTCTTAGTACGTGGATGAGATAATTAATTTCCTAGCCCACAATAGTTGAAGAAAATAAATAAGTTCAGAAGATCATCGTGTTGCTTGAAAGTTAAAAGTTATAATGCACGTATATTACAACCACATTACAAAGTTACATAAAATAAAAAATTCTTCATCCAAGAAAACACTCAACTCTCTTGTCTAGTTTTTCACTTTCTTTCCTCATTGGAAATTAGGAATAGCTTGCAAAAACGTCCCAATCGATAAATCCAACAGCAAGGCCAAAGTTTGGAATATTTGCAATAAAGGCACACTTGCCATAAAGAAGACAATTAGTTCAACAAGATTAGCATGATCAAACTCAGTTCAATAAATTATAGCATTACTATACTAAGAAGTTGTCCAAAATCAGTGGTGCTGTTTCAATTACAACGTGCGAATCAACAGCTAATACATTTCTTTCTTCCTGGAAAGATATTCTTGCTTGAGCAGAGATTAATCTTTGGTTCTCTTCACACATATGCCAGCCCATACCTATATATAGTTCCCTCTTAACCATCATGATGAACCATCTTTAAGATGACGATAAATCCGTTACACAATTGCTTAATTTCGGTAGGATTTTCGCCATTCTAATCTCGGCACAACGTTTTCGGCATCAGTCATTTCGACGGGGGATTTCAACAAGGATTTCTTCGTAACGTGGTCGCCAAACCATGTAAATACGTCAGATGATGGCAAGCCGGAGCTTAACGCTCGAAAGAGATTCAGGTTAAACATGTACATTATCGATCCTACCCCCATATTTTCAAGTCTTACGATTCCCGCCCTTAATTTCTTCAGGTTCGGGTTTTGCTTCGAAGGACACTTTCTTGTTCGGCCAGTCGACATGCAAATAAAACTGATACCGGGAACTCGGCGGGAACAGTGGTGGCCTACTATGTAATATAAGTCCTGCGAACATATTGTAACAATGTTCGCTTCTTTCCATTCGTAAGCTGAGATATCCCGCGATTTCTTGCAGTTAACTTCGGAGGAGCCGAACAGAGACGAGGTAGACTTTGAGTTCCTCGGGAATGTACCCGGGCAACCTTACACCCTGCAGACAAACGTATACGTGCATGGATTCGACAACAGAGAGCAGAGGATCAAGCTATGGTTCGACCCAACGAAAGATTTCCATACTTACTCCATACTATGGAAAGTCCACCAAATCGTGTAAGCTTCTAACATCACATTAAAAGAAAAAACAGAAAACGATTACTTACTTATGCTCTTGCAGATTCATGGTGGATTGGGTTCCCATTAGGACATACAGAAACCATGCAGATAAAGGTGTCCCATTCCCGACAATGCAGCCCATGAGGGTTCAAGCGAGCATATGGAACGGAGAGGATTGGGCACGAATGGGGGCAGAGACAAGATAGATTGGTCTGAAGCGCCTTTCGTGGCGTCGTTTAGGAGCCACAAGATTGATGCTTGTGTTGGAAGAGAAACCCTAGATTTTGTGCGGGCAGCAGCCCGACGAATTGGTGGAACGGTGAACGGTCGAGCAGCCTAACGTGGGCGCAGAGGAGGTTGTTCAGATGGGTTAGGAAGTATTATCTCACCTATGATTATTGCCAGGATGCTCCGAGGTTTAACAATAGCCTCCCCAAGGAGTGCTCTCTGACCAAGTATTGATCTGTAAGATAAAATCGAGGGTTTATGAATCATGGGTGGGCATACTGTAATAATGAGAGGTTGATTGTTAGGCGCTGGGCGTTAATAGGAGATGAATGCACGGATTGATTCAGAACATGTTACTCGACTATATATTACTTTAGGGAATGCTAAAGGTACAAAAATGGTGAAAATATTCAAGCACAAGTACACCAGCCACAGTGTATATTCAATCCCCTGTAATTTATAAGTCGAATTGTGTACGAACTCGGCAAATAAGAACGAAACAAACTGCTAACTATTCTTAACCATCTCCAACAAAAATGTGGCTGAACGCCGGTCAATTCTTTGAGATCATACTACTTCACAGCCCACAGGCATCAAAACTCAAAAAATGAAGGAGCCAGGTGTTTAATACGCCAAGCACTCGGTACCCACGAAAATACCTAATTTTACTACTGTAAACCAAACTAAGAAACAACTAGCTCAAAATACCAGAAATCATACCAATGTTAGTATCTCTAAAAAGCTCTCCAGAAATTTCAGAGCGTCCAACTGCGGAAACTCACATCCGTACGCCTTCCACCTCCACCTAACCACATCAACTGCATTCGATTAGTTGTTCGCGATACAGTTCCACCCAGAGAATATCTCCTTGCACGTATGGTCGATCGTAGATCCATCGTCCGTTCGAATAGTTGCAGTCAACGTTAGCATTTCCCAATACCTCACCGTAGTTCGAGAAAGTTGCTCCGCCGTCGCTTCTGAAGAGAGAGGCGAGGCAGACGAGAGATAAGACAAGGCGTGACGTGACCGTCGAGGTGCAATGGACTTTCTAGAGCTGTGGTGGGGTGGTGATCTTTCGCGGCCATGGTTCTTTTTTTACTTTAACCGCTTTATTCGTAATTTATTTTACCATGTTTCCCTTCCCTTCTTGAATATTTATACGTGGGTCCACCCAAAAACTTGGGCCCAAATAGATACATAATAAAAAAATAATAATTATTAATTGATTAATTAACTAAGATCCAACAAAATGTGTCAATGAAGAATGTTTGTTACACTGATGTCTAGTTGAACAAAAAGAGATTTTTGTGTTGTTTTTTTACGTGAAGTGAAGCAGAATAATCTAATTTAAAAAAGAAAAAACTATAAAAGAACAAAAATCCGACTTTCTTCGGGTACTCAGATTCAATGCAGTGGTTTGAGGTGAAAAACCTGGCATGCTGATTCCTTGTTGCATCTTGTTCAAACTTTTTCTTAACAGCTGCATTCTCTTCTAAGCCCGATTGAACGAAGAAGTCATCCACCAAGACGAGCTGCGCATTTTGGCCTACACACAAAGAGAAGATAAGGCCCAGAATATGATTTCCCAAGTTTTTGCAGCTCATTGAAAGAATAAGATGATTGATTTCTCTCTATGTAATATAACTTCAATTCAAGCGCTATTATCTAATAACCAAGCTTCGATGCGTAAGATAAAGGGTGAGAAATTTACAGGTCGTCCAAATTTGGATAGCTCAGGCACTTTAGCTCTCTGATTACCTGGGTAACCTACATAATAAACGATGATTAGACATGAAGAATATATAGCTTGACTACTCTATGAAACCAACACAATATAGATTAGATTGAATTGCAATTGACAGCAATGAAAATGTACCTGATAATATAACCAAGCCATCAGAGGCAACCCTTGCTAGATCTGGACAGTCTTGTTGAGATATTTAGGTGAAAGGTAGTCCAAAACATCAGACACTATGACCAGGGAGAAAGACTTGGGACGGTAAGGAAGTGGAAACTTATATCAGCGACGCGCACGATGCCTTTGTGCACGAGGCTCTTGCAGCTGGCTCAGCATCGTCCAGCTCATAGGGCTCTACGCCCCAAGCTTCGGTGTTATCCCCTTCCTTTAATAGCTGGAGGCAACCGAGCAGGTCTCTGGGCCCACGTGCAAAACTTTTCGCATGCTGTCCCCATATACTTTCTTGAGTATGGGTATTAATCTTCGAGCTTCCAATGTGCACGAAAACCCCACCTGTGTGTATCAACATTAAGAATCACGATGGCCTGCTAATTAGCACTTCTAGTAATAGCAGCATAGTCTAGATGCTTACGTCAAGTCTATTTAAGGCAGCTATATCATTCCTGCCACCTGCCACAAGAAATGAAATGAATTCACCGGAAATGGTTTCAGTGTAAGTTAGTTATCAGAAAGAATGATTTATAAATGCAATCTCATGCTAGAAAAGTTTCAATCTTTGGCCCAATCAATTAAGTAGAAGTATTTACCTCGAAAAAGAAAAGGTGGACTGTCAGAGAACCAGAAATTTTTTTATCAACATTAAAAGTATGCAAGAACTCTGTAAGTAATCAATAACGGACCTGAATTATGATATAGATAACCAACTAGCAGCAGAGCTCCCTGAAAGATCCAGAAAGTACGAAATCAGATTCATCCCTAGCTAATCAGAAAGAACATGCCTGTGTGAGTGCATTCTTCTAGGTAACTCAGCACAAATCTGGATTATTTTAGAGTATTCTGAATGATATATAAGGCCGTGTGCTATGAAGCAAGCATACGACATGAATGCGCATTTTGCCAGATAACAGTAGAATCTGAAAATTACCACAGCAAGTCCTACGGATAACAGAGAGGAAGGGCGAGATTTGGGGTTCGATACACGGGGAAAATGGAGCTCCCACCCTCTGCAAATCTGCGAGAAGTATTGGGCCTTCGGGACATTGTTTTACAGCTCCAACAACCTGCCACACAACACAAAACACGTTGTATATGTATGACATGATTACATATAGTTAACTTAGCACTATAAAACAGAGAACAAGGTTTCTAAATATGTTCGCAATCGGTTTTAATGAATCCATGCATCTGTACCAATGAAATACGTATTCCATCAAAAAGCCCTTATACATCAACCCCAACATAGAAAATAATTCTGATTGCATGGCATTTGAATATCGCAAGGAAACCTTCAAAACTGCAAATGCAAAGTCAGCTAGGGAGATCATGTGACTACGTGGATCAATCGACATTGGCCACAACAATCTGACAAACAAACAGTGCGAAGAAAAACAGCCGAACCAGCTCGTTGAATGAGTAAAATCGTGCGAATAAACGTAAGATCATCACCAGATCTCCAACGCAAAGCGAGAAAAGAATGCAATCCCATGAGGAAAGTAGGCAACCATGATAGCAAACCAGAAGCGAAAATACAAAATCCAAAATTCCAGAAACGGAGCAACGCAGATTCTCTCGTAAAAGACGTAACGCATCACCTGAGAATTATTAAATTCGTAGCTCGATAACTCAATCTGCATCAATGATCTGCCCGCGTGAGCTTGAACAATATCTTTTTTTTTTCTTTTATCTTTTTCTTTAATTAATTGCAATTTTTCCTCTTTCTGATTGAAGATCCCAAGTTGATAAGTTGTTCGTCCTCGGCTTGAGACCTTTTTGGGCCGTTTATCATTTAGCTAAAATGGGCCAATTACATAGATGCTGGGCCAATAAAAACGAAAAGGACTCTTTCTTAGGTTTAAACTGTCAACAAAATCATGAAGCTCCTTCATAAACTTAAGGTACAATACATGTGTAACAACTCAAAGGCCTAGGGAGTTCATTTGTAATGCTTATGTTTTTTATCCTTTCCCTTTTCCTTTGGTCTTTAGACTCCTTTAATTGTGTTTCTTGGAGTGTCGCTTGCTCACGCTTCTCTTCGTACTCTTTTTGTCGTCATCTTCATGGGATTCCTCGTCAGAAGAATCACTCGTCTTCAACGAAGAAGGCTTTTCTGGGCCATGCTTACGAGCTGTCCATCGATTCTCATCGATGTTTTCAGATGACGGGTTTTTGTCTGAATCTGGACAAGAATGCGGGTATGGACCGTGTCATCCATTCTTGATCCAACAGCTCCCTTACCTCTCTTTATCCTGTTTTCAGAAAAAAGTACGATTACATAGATTTTAGAAAGACCATGACGTAAAGCTATGTAGAAGGGATTCGAAAGGACAATATGGTACGTAAAGCAAAGTATAGAAAAACTAACCTTGAATGTAAAAATATCTCGACTTCATCATCTCTCAAACCATCATCATCCATTGAGAAATAGCCTCAGCGGTTCTTTTCTTTGGCGGGTGAGAAATTCTTGCACTTATTTGGTCTTCGCTGCATTTTCTAATACTGTTTCTGGCGAGAGTCATAACCATCTTTATGTCTTTGACTCATGGTGGTTTCATTTCTTGATCCTCTGAGCCTTTTTCCAGCTCTAGTTGTTTTCCCCTTATTCGCCACATCTCGTTTACTTCAACAGCGCGATTAGCTGTAAACAGATGAAAATGGGGCGTTCTTATGCAAAGGCAAAAACTTACGCAAAGGAAACTGTCAAAAGATCGGTAGTCAATACTCTATAGGATCCATGAAGTTAAGTCAAGAGGATCACCCTTCGCGTCAATGAAGCTGTCCAATGTCAAAAGCACAAGATTAAAACATCAACTACTGATTTATGTGATGTTGATACAGATGCATGTGATATTTTCTTATTCTCTTAGAGGTAACACTAGTTTCCAGTTTCAACCATAATGCCAGATCACATGTATACGTTTAGTCTAATACAGGACTCATATGAAAAGAAACTTCAAAAATCAAACAAATCCAGCACAAAAACTAACTTGCTGACACCACGGACAGTTGCTGTCAGAAAACGAGAATGGGCCTACTCCGAGCAGCAGGCTCTCGAAGATAAGCGAGTGCACCTTCTTCTGAGCTTGGCGGTGCAGCTCATCTGCCTCTTTCAAAGAACTGCAGCAATTCTGTTCTCTGTCTCCAAATCCATATTTGAACCTTAGCAGCAGAGTTTTTTTTTCACGAGATAAACCACTTCTGCAAATTAGTAAACAACTTGAGTTTGCATCGGATTCGAAGTAATTCAGAGAAAATCATGTTAAAGATATGCTCTACATGATAAAACAGTTAGGAAAAACAGATGTAACTCCAAGCCCAGAAACGGACTCTATGAAAGAAGAAAAAGAGAAGCACGCAAGTGATTTGAGACAAAAATCTACATCTTCGAAACGAAAACTGACAAGACCTGCAAGAACAGGGATCTAATTCTGCAGTTAAATAGCCCGACAAACAGCAGCGTGATAACCCCGATAAATCAAGCAAGTTGATCAATGACCACCAAGAAGATTTAAAATAATTCTAGGGTTCTTGAAGCAACGAAAGTAGGGGGATTCTCACCTGAAAAATAACAAATTTCGATACCGCAGACCCTACTCCGAAATCACACAATTCGAGAAAATTGACTCTCCTGCCCAATCGATGGTTCATCAGCCACCCGACAACTCGATTTTGCAAGGACGATCGTATGAAATCTAGTCGTCAATCCTAAAAACGCAATCTCAATCTCAGAATAGCTGTCGATTCTACAGTTCTTCGTGTAATGGCTTAAGACCGAGCGTTGAAGTTGTTTGGAAACCCATTCTCAATGCACTTTTGAGTAATAAGCCCATATAAAAAAATTTATAGGGTTTGATATTTAATTTTAAATGGACTTCTAGAAAAGTTAACTTATCAATAAGCCCATAATGATTGATAAGTGGAAAAATATCACTTTTAGGAAGCACATCTCAACTTCCTAACATCTATACGTGCACCACCATCTTCTAAACCCACTTTTAGTTGCAATGGACTTTTCAGATGAAAACTTGCCAAACTGTCAAAATAAAAATGAGACTTTTAAAAAAAGTCAATTTCTAATAAGTTCATTTTTAAAAGGATTTGTCTTATAAGTGCTTCCAAACACCATTGTTGAACGAAAGCATAAATAAGCCCAATGCGACAATTGTCCTCTGCCATTTAGTATCTATTACGACCCATAACTAGGGTCTCAACGGGGCGGGTTCGGGGCGGGGATCCAATCCCCGTCCCCGTCCCCGCGAGACAAACGGGGACGAAATCGTCCCCATCCCCGTCCCCGTCACTATTTTAGGAAAAAAAATCAATTTATATTATTTTAATATTATATAAACTATATTTTAATATTATTTAAGCTATATTTTAATCATATTTATTTTATTTTATATATTTCAAAGTATATTTTAGTATTGCTTATCTTATAATAATATGAATTGAATATAATATATATATTTTTATTATCGGGGACGGGACGGGGAACGGGGCGGGGATATCCGTGGGAAAAATGTCCCCCCGTCCCCGCCCCACGGGGGTAGAATAGCGGGGATTCCCCGTCCTATTCGGGGCGGATCCCCGCGGGGATGGGGAATCCCCGCCCCATTGACAACCCTACCCATAACGTTAAACATTCAAATTAATATATAACTAAGATTGAACTAAAATAACCATTTTTAGGCTTTGTAATATATTCTTTTTACTTATTTTGTCCAAATTGAAAAAATTGACCTCCTTATGGAGATGTACAAACACGACTGCTCGACAGAATAAAATTGATGCCTTCATCGTTTGTATCATAAATTTGCTACTTCAACGTTTCAATTGCGCGCGAAATAGTTTATTAGCATGATAGAATAACAGAACAGCAACGGTAATAGTAAAGTTTTTGTGGAAAACAAATGCAACTCAACCCATTTTTCCTTCGCCTCACCCCTTCAATACATCGTAGAATTGCATCGGTTTCTTCTTAGAGTGGGCACAGAGTTCCTGAATTTCGAATTTGGGCGATAGACAGAACATAGAAATTACTAAATAAACGACAATCGACGATGATGAATTAGTATATAGTAATATAATACCTCCACGGCAGCAGCCAAGCGTAGAACCGTGGCTTCAGCCCAAGGACGGCCTACGATTTGCAGGCCGATCGGTAGTCCTTGGTTATCATATCCAACCTGCATGCAATCATTGCAAGAGAAAAAAAAGAATATTGGAAATTTTTATGTATCGTCGAAAAAAATCACTTACGGGTACTGATATGGCTGGAAACCCCGAGAAGATTCGCAGTTGCAGAAAACCGCATTAGATTTCCTTGAAAAAGAAAAAAGTGGTCTTAGAGTTCTATTACAAAGCCGTTTGGGATTGTAAGAGGGATAAGACTGATGATTGGAGACTAATTTACCAGTAACTTCCAAATCTGTTTTCCCCGTATTTAAGTGCAGCTGGAGGTATTAAAGGAGCTGTCATCCTATATAATATGTTCATTAGATATACATTATAGTTAGGAATAAAGCATCAACTTTTTGGAGATATTAAGAAACTTCTATCCATGAAGATATATATCAACAAGAATTATTACCCTGTGGTTGGAGTGACAATGACATCGACCTTCTTGAAAATCTCCACATGATAATGCATAAGTCTTCTCCTATAGTGTGGAACATTTCAATGACAGCACAAGGTAAGAAGAAGCTTTCCTTCCAGCCACAAAACTTAGTTGATCATAGAGTTACTAGGTATCATTACCATTATGTAAGGCTTGCAAAGATAAGAGAAACGCGCCCATGATAGTTACTTACCTAAGGCTTTGAGCAGACACGTAGTCTGCAGCAGAAAATGAACGAAATAGGCAAAGGTTTGTCCTTGTGTCTGATGTAAATTTCACACCTTCTCCTGAATAAGAGCATCCACGGTTAGTCAAGCAGAAGATTCTGTTATGGGGATTATACCATTTGCAGATTTGAATTTCCAGGAAAAAAGAAAAACGAGAAACAACCAAAGCAAAATCGATGTACCCGTCCTCGTAAAGAGGATTTAATCCAGAAGCTGCTTCAGAGCCAATCGAAACAAGATGAGCCAAACGCATCTCATCAAGTTCTGGTACAACGATCTCCACTGTCTTTTCCAGCATTAAGTTCCAGAAAAATAAAGAGTAAAAACGGTAGCAAACAACAGAAATTTCTGCTCGGACAACGTTTCTTGCAATTCAAATCATACCATGCAGCCATGAGTTCTGACAAGCGATTAAGAATGGCCTCACACTTGTCAGATATTTCAGAAGAAAAACACGTCATTGAACCACTACAAGGGGAAGATCGCATTTGTTTTACTGACATAACGAGTTAGAAGTTGATGATGATGACTAACAAGCCTAGTAGTTACCTCAGTGTACTTCCCCATTCTTAATGATCCCAGGACATTGGAATTCTCAACAGAAGTTAAATCAGGCAAACAGGGGAGAGGCTGCAGAAGTTATAGAAGTAAGTTGTTAAGGTTTTATTAAAGTTCGACAAGTCCAACACTCAGGAAAAAAGTAGTCAGCTCAACGGTTCATCAAATATGAATGGAGAAGCGAGTTTCGTAGAGCAAATTCTGGTGATTACAGGCTTCAGTGCGATTCTGTCTTCAACTGAGGATCCCAAAATTGCAGCATGCCTGATAAGACCGAAAAGAACAATCAGAAATTTTGGACCTTTTTCTAATTAAGGCCTATAGATGAGGATGCACAAACGCTGGTAACAGATTCAAGATTCTTACACCAGAATCGCATCCTCAACGTTTGATGCAATAGTTCCAATGATCTCCACTGTTCCCGAGTCGCATATGGACTGCCAAAGACAAAATGAAACACCGAAGTTCGTATGGAACTATTGTTGTTCACTTGAAAAGTGACTATTCTTTGCATGCATACAAGTTTGAAATGGTAAGTAAACACAAAAAAACATACGGAGGTCATGTACCTACCCTCCCATATCAGTTCTTCCATAGGTTGACTTCAGCCAACAACGCCAAAGAGAGACGAAGGAATACGGATCGAACCTGTCCTTTGAAAACTGATAAACTCAGACAAGAGATCTATAGTTCTGACTTGTGAGAAAGCTTTGAAAACATAGAAGCTTCATGTGGTGCAACAAATTAACAACCTCCACCATCTGTTCCTAATGCAGCCGAACATAAACCAGAAGAAACAATAGCTGCCGGGCCTGAAGATGATCCGCCCGTGTATCTTGATGGGTCGTGAGGATTTCTCGCAGTTCTGTTCGCCAGAATAAAGTTCATAGTAGTACCTTATTATAACATTAATGATCAATATCCCAACAAAATGAGATAAAGAGGAGGATAAAAGCAGTAACTCGAAAATAAATTATGAAGACATACCCGAAATTCGGGTTGTTTCCAGTAGTTCCCAGGCCCAACTCATGCATATTTGCCTTCCCAACTAAGACAAACACCGCAACTGCGTAATCTCTCAACAGAAGCAGCATCCTCTTCGACTGGACGCTCCTCGTGTAAGAAGGTCGTTCCTCCTGTACAGAGGTGACGACCATTCTCTTCTGTTGCATTTCCAAAAAGAACGTTAATCTCATATGTAATAAAAACATGTACCTCTCGAGGGATGAGGAAAATAAATCGATATCGTCCTTAATGGCCATAAAAATTCCGTCGAGGACTGATAATGGATTCCCTGCAAGAAAAAAATTTATGAATCGATCGTTGTAAAAAAAAATACGCCGGCATAATAGAAACCACACCATCTTAAATCTTTGAGTGGAAGCCTCGGCTTGCTTCCTTATAAGCTCGGGTTCATAAGAAATCAGCAATGGCGCCGGAGGCTTCTTATTGTTGAATCATCCATGGCTGAGATGAAACGTTCAGCGACCTGAATAAGTAATATTGCTATGAACGCATTCGCCTAATCAATATCACAAAAGACGAAGGCACGGTGCTAATTCCACTTACAACAGACGGGGTGGTAAGCTTTGATCTGTATGCGTATGCATAATCCCGAATTTCCAGTATCTGAAAGATGAATCGTCAGCACTCCAATGCTTAGAAGGGTCGTAATCTGTAAGACTCTTCAATGCTGCTTCGACTCTGTCTTGTGGTTTCCCATCTTCTTCCACAAGAACAACAGCAGGTTCTGGTTCTGGAATAAAAACAGATCTCATTGTACATTCTATTCATAACTCACTACAATCGAAAACTTAACGTGTAAAAATATATAGCATAATCGAGAGTTTTATTTTGTTAGATCGAAAAACGCGCGATGAAGTAAACCTTGAGGGGGAAACTCTGGCTTGAACATTGGAGCCTCAGGTATCACAGTATTCCTCAGCTTCTGCCATTGAGAACCAATTTACGTCCAGCAAATGAATCGCACGACCAAGGAACGATGTATAACTTGGAGTTTCAAATATAAAAGAAGTTCAAATGATAAACACACCTCAACCATGTTATTCTGCTTTTTCAAACGAGATAGAAGTAGAGGGCCAACAATATTTGATTCAAGCAATTTTACAAATAGTTTCAGCAAGAAACCAGTCAAATGTGGCGCTGCGATCACCCAAAAAAAAAACGCATCAGCGTCAAACTGAAATGGTACCAGAAAACGCATTCATTACATTCTCAGACCTTCGATTGTTTCACTGTCATACTTCACCGCAGCTAAATCGACTTCAACAGCAGGAATCATCAGTTCTTCTTCCCATCGTCTATCGTCAATTAAAAAGCACCGACCAGCAACTTACAAATTAGCTTAGCAGATAAAGACTAATTCAACGTAATACCTTCGATCAGCATTGCTCAGCTTTAAAGCTGGCGGAATATGTAGAGGAAATACTACCGTAAAACAAACGACACACACTTGGCGACGCTTATTTAATAATTTTTTCATCCTCGGCGAGCTGTGAATGCTAAAGTACACGTCGTCCATACCGAGGACTTCTAGTTTTCTCGGCGAGGTTGAGGTTTTGGACTTTTGTTTCCTCCAAATAGGTTTGAGTTTTTGGACGGATATCGTAAAATGGCGGGATAAGTTGTTAACGTCAATTAAATAATAGGACAAGAAATAATGGTATCAATTGTTTCAAACCATCAAAATTTTGAAACCTTTTCGAACCCAAGTACAAAGAGTTAAATAACACGCTCAAATCAAAGGATAATCATTTTCATCTACTTCTTAACTTCCTCATAGTCAGCCTCAGGAGCCTGGTCAGCACCACCCTCCTGAGAAGCACCGCCCTGGGATGGGCCTCCTGACATGTGTTGCCCAATCTTAGACACCGCTTTGTTAGCAGCGTCAGTCTTCGCCTTTATATCATCGACGTTTTCGGACGACATTGCGCTTCTCAGGTCAGAAACGGCGTCCTCGATTTCTGAGGCAACTTCTTTGGGAATCTTGTCCCTGTATTCGTTCAAGCTCTTCTCAACGCTGTAGATCGTTGTGTCGGCGTGGTTCCTCACATCGATCAGAGTTTTCCTTGCTTGATCCTTTTGGGCGTGCATCTCAGCTTCCCTGACCATCTTTTCAATCTCGTCCTCGGACAGACCGCCCGAGGAACGGATGGTGATTTGCTGTTCTTTGCCTGTGGTTTTGTCCTTTGCAGAGACGGTGACGATTCCATTGGCATCGATGTCGAACGTAACTTCGATCTGTGGCATGCCTCGAGGAGCAGGCGGGATACCCATGAGTTCGAATTCCCCGAGGAGCTTGTTGTCTGAAGCCATCTCTCGTTCTCCTTGCAATACCTTTATACCCACTTGTGTTTGATTGTCAGCAGCAGTTGAGAACGTCTGAGGAAAGATAGTTACTACGTTAGTGCTTGCTTCAATCCCGAGAATCACGCATGACGCGTTTCAGAGATGAAATTGAGAGGTAGCAGATCTTACCTGACTTTTCTTGGTAGGAATTGTGGTGTTTCTATTGATCAGCCTAGTAAAGATTCCTCCCAAAGTCTCAATACCCAGAGAAAGTGGAGTGACGTCAAGGAGAAGCAGTTCCTTGACGTCTCCACGGAGAATGCCACCTTGAATAGCAGCTCCCATAGCAACGGCCTCATCTGGGTTCACGCCTTTGCTGGGCGACTTGCCAAAGATTTCAGATACGACTTCTTGAACCTTTGGGACACGGGTCATTCCACCGACTAGGAGCACTTCGTCGACCTCCTTAATAGATATGCCGGCGTCCTTCAAACAACTCTTGCACGGAGCCTTGGTCCTCTCGATCAGACTGTTCACCAAAGCCTCGAACTTGGATCTGGTCAATGTTATGTTCAGATGCTTTGCACCAGAAGCATCGGCTGTAATGAAGGGCAAGTTTATCTCGGTTTGAGATGTAGAAGACAGCTCTATTTTAGCCTTCTCTGCTGCTTCGCGTAGCCTCTGGAGCGCAAGTCGATCTCTCGACAGATCGATTGCTTCGGTCCTCTTAACCCCCCACCAAGAATTCCAGCAAAGCATTATCGAAGTCCTCTCCACCCAAAAACGTATCACCGTTTGTGGCTTTCACCTGTGAGGCTTACGAATTAGAACATAAAAGCAGTCAATGTGCTTCCTAAACTGCATAACATCTTTGGCATACCTCAAAGACTCCATTTGAAATCTCCAAATGGACACGTCAAATGTTCCACCTCCCAAATCAAAAACCGCAACAAGGCCTTCTTTGTTGTTCAAGCCATAAGAAAGTGCAGCTGCGGTAGGCTCGTTGATGATTCTTTGAACATCGAGACCAGCTATTCTGCCAGCATCTTTGGTGGCTTGTCTCTGGGCATCATTAAAATATGCCGGAACTGTCACCACAGCCTTGTTCACTGTCTTCCCAAGATAAGCCTCGGCAGTCTCCTTCATTTTTGTCAGAACAAAGGCACCAACTTGACTAGGAGAGTACTGTTGACCATGGCTTCAACCCATGCATCCCCATTAGGGGCCCGAACGTTTTGTATGGAACCATCTTCATTTCCTTTTGTGTCTGAGGATCATCAAAGCGTCTACCTATCAGACGCTTTGTTCCAAAGAGGGTATTTGTAGGTTAGTCACGGCTTGTCGCTTAGCAGGCGTACCAACCAATAGTTCGCCTTTCTGGCTGAAGGCAACTACTGATGGTGTTGTCCGAGCTCCCTCCGAGTTCTCAATAACTTTCGGGTTCTGAAAAGAGTTATTTTGTTTCAATGTACTCATACGAAAACTAACTCAAGCTAAAACAAATATATGCAGAAAGGTAAGCATCAATAGAAACCAGAACTGTACCTTTCCCTCCATGACTGAGACACAAGAGTTTGTAGTACCCAAATCGATACCTATTACGTCGTTGCCAGCTGGCTTTGTGCTACACCAAAAAGGATAACATAAATCTCAAAGCAACTAATAATCACATAGAAAGCTAAGATAGACAAGAACATACCTGAATGCCCTCGCGACAGCCCCCCACTTGTTGCCTGCGGCCCATGAGGGCCTTGTGTTCCAGTTAACTGCACAAAATATGTGGATAACAGTCGTCATTCAACAGTAACACAGCGCCAACAAATTAAAATACGAGATATAGAGTTAGACAGTATTACAACATTCATTGCTAGTAATAGAAACATTACCATTTGATTGAACCAATACATAGAGTCAAAGGTCACTTCCTTCCACAACAAATACAACATGAAACAGAAAACTGCACACTTAACAAATCTCACAAACACATTTACAGAGGGGAAAAACAAAGGGAAAAGCGCCACATCCCAGAAACCACTATCAAACGACCTTCCACGGTTTCCGTTCCAAGGTCAAGAGAGCATGGAAATTGAATGAAAACACAAAGACAGAGATAACTAAAAAACGGCTCAATAGTTACATCGCAGATTTCGAGAGAAAACAGTTGAATACCGTATTACAGGCTGGAACAGGGTACAGCTGACGCCTACGGAGAGATCTGAGAAGCACGGCGGCGGCCATCGGTGATATTAGATGCAAACAGCTTCTCCCAAATAAGAATCTTTTAGCACCGCCGGTAAGGGTTTTTCAAAGTTTGGACTTCTGCGTACAGTTCCAGCTAGGGTTTTGGCAGACTTTAATGGCAGCAAATGTAGATTTATATTGAGAGCTCAGAATGTTCCAGATTTAACGTAGTATGGTTGGCCAAAATCGCTATCTTCCAATAATAATAGGGGTGTTTATTCGGTAATAACCCGACCGAAAGTTCGGTACGAGAATTTCATAAACCGAAAACCGAATCGAACAATTCGGTTCGGTTTCGGTTTTTACCGATTTTTTTTTTCGGTTCGGTTCGGTTAACCGACCAAAAAAACCGAATTTTTAATAAAAAAATAATAATATTAATATGATTATAATTATATATTTTATTATCATATTTTTATTTGTATAAAATTTTCATTTACCCCATATTTTCCATATTTAGTAAATATATTAATTTTATTTATATTATAATATATATTATCATATATATATTTGAACATTTATGATTTACCTAATATTTTCCATATTTATTAAATATGGTGGGTATATTATTTTATTAAATAAGACATATAAAATATATCATTATATATTTTTATATAATATATATGTATTAAAATAATAAAAAAAAAGAATTCGGTTATTCGGTTCGGTTCGGTTCGGTTTACCGAGGTAAAAAACCGTAACTCACCGAATTTTTTTCGGTTATCAAAATACAAACCGAAAACCGAACCGAAACTCTTCGGTTCGGTATTCGGTACGAACCGAAACTTCGGTTTCGGTTCGGTTCGGTCGGTTAACCGACATTTGAACACCCCTAGTAATAATGTTAATGTTAGTTATTAACTAACTGAAATTCACTAAGACCATCTCCAACCGAAAAGCGGATTCTCAAACTCAAAATGCAGTAATTCCTCTCCAACCGATAAACCAATTCGCAAACTTAAAAGACTATTATTGTAATATTCTCTTCTATCCGATTTTTAATATTACCCAATTTACAACTTTACAATGACTCAACTATTATTTTAAGTTCGATTGAAAAAAATAATTCCACAAAATTAATAATAAACTCAATATTTTTTCATATAGAAGACGTATAAAAAAAATAATTATTAATAACAGAGTCCTTTTATATATTTTATTTATTTTTATTTTTATATGGATACATTAATAATTAAAAATAATAAAGGGTATGTATTGTAATTTTTAAAACATCAAATGCATATTTTGGGATATCTCATTCCCAAAACGCATATATGCGTTTAAACAGGAGAGAGAAAATGAAAACGCATTTTGAGTTTGCGTTGTGTGTACGGTTGGAGAAATTTTAGTATATATTTTGGATTTTTGGGTATCCAGGAGATGCTCTAAGAGCATCTCCAACCGTACGCTAAACCCAAATTATGGTGTAAAATTACTCCAATCGAATCCCAAACCCAAACCTAAAATGGGTTTCATACATTCTCTCTCTTCACTTAATCGCATCTATGCGTTTAAAATTGCCATTTGCGTTACACATTTGCGTCTGATATTTAAAATTGCAAAAAGCTCCTTTTTTGTTTTGGGTTTTCAAAGACGCGGTGATTGATTTCATATTCACAGACACAATGAACAGACGTGGTGATTGATTCATTTTCTCTCTTTGTCAGGAAAAAGACGACTAATTCTAATGACAAGACGACGACAATCAGAAAAAGAGCATAATATTATATGCAAAGCAAGCATAGTGGTGGCGTCTAATCATGTTATAGATTCACTAAAATAATCAAATTTCCTCATTTTGGGTTACGTAAGTTTTGATTACATCACATCAACATTTCTTAATCTTCACGGCATCATACTATAGCTTGAAAGCAGCATACCGGTTTTAATTTCGAGCCAATGTTAAAATATTAATATTCTCAAAAATTTCGTATTGACTATATGAATCCAAGCATTTAATCACTGTTACAAAAATATAGAGAAAAACGCTTTTAACAAACAATATCGAAGAATCATGGCATATTATTAGCTGGAATATGATGTTTGGGAATGATGGAATCTAATCATAATATGTATACGTTTTAAATACACGTGGTCGTATTGAAATTTATAAAATTAGTGTGGAAGTGATATTACAAAATAGTATTTTGAGTTTGAGAATGAGTTGAACGGTTGGAGATGAATTAACTGCATTTTGAGTTTGAGAATGCGTTTTGGTTGAGAATGCGTTTCTCGTTGGAGATGGTCTAATAATATACACAGCACACAAAACGCATTTTATACCACGAAAAAAAACCATATGTCGACCGCATGGATCTTTGCCATATAAACATCGATATTTTCTCCGGACAATTCATTCCTAAGGTCCGAAAAGCTCTTGATTTCCGAGCAACTTCTTTACGAATCTTTTCTCTGTATTCATTCAAGCTTTTTCTCGATGGTGTAGATAGTGGTGATTTGCTGCTCCTTACAGATGGTCTTGTCTTTCGACAGATCAATTGGTTCTGTCTCTCTTATGCTCGCTCACCAAGAACTCTAAGTCTCCTCCACCCAATAATGTGTCACCATTAGTGGCTTTTTTACCTGCAACAAACATGACAAAAGGATATGTAATGTAATGCAGCTCACATGTATGATAACTAGCTAAAGCACCACAAAATTACCTCAAAGACACCATTAGAGATCTCCGCAATCGAACATCAGAAAGACACCTCATTATAGTTCATGCCATAGATAGGGCTGTGGGCTCGTTGGTAATCCTCTGAACATAAAAGGCCAGCTATTCTTTCCAGCATCCTTGGTAGCTTGTCTCTGTGCATCGTTGAAGTAAGCTGGGACACTGATGGCAGCCTGTTTATGGACTTTCCAAGGTAAGACTTATGTAGTCTCCTTGATCTGTCAAGATGAAATCCACAATATGACTTGGGGAGTACTGCTGTCCCCGTTAGGATCCTCTCACAATCTTGTATGGAACCATTTTCATCTCCTTCTGAGACATAGGGTCGTCAAAACGCCTACCAATCATCGTCTCCTTTCTGACCGAAGGCAACTACCAAAGGGTCGTTCAAGCTCCCACAGTGTCTCAATAACCTTAGTGTTGACCTTTTTGGTCCATACATCTTAGAGAGTTTTGATGAACGATGTAATTAGAATGACGTTAGGTCTATAAATTAAGCAATTCGATTTGTGATTAATATAACGTCTAGGTTCATGATAATATTCGACCATGCATTGATTATGAGCTTTAAAATTGATTAAAGTGTTGAATATTTGATTTGCATATGAGTTTGTGATATGGTGATGAGACTATGTGATCGCATGATATAGACAGCCCATGTGATAGGATATATCGTTCTTGCTATATATGGAAATTAAGCATGAGATATCCTGTTGAGCTATATATGAAATATGCTGTTTATATATGAAAAGTGATATATCCGTTGATACTAGTTTATTCCTGGACGAAAATCACTTATACGATTCTTGCATGATTTCCACTGAATTTAATGTGCAATATAAATTAATATATTTCCTTATGCTGATTGGATATTATATTAGGAAAGATTCGATTTGATTAACCTTTTGGATAACGTGCTCTTATATGGTATGTGATATAACGGGTGTGATCTCTGATATAAGGAAAGTCGAGCCATGATGTGATAAATCTATTTAAGTAATCTCTGATCTGATTTGCATGCTAAACATGGTAGATATATTAATTAAATGCTATGAGCTGTACATGGTAAATGTGCTGATGTATTGCTATCTTGCGTGCCATACTTGGAAAGAAATCCGGATTGACTTATTCTAGAAACAGATAGCAGGGATCTCTTATGGAAAGTTCTGATATGGTAATCATATGCGAAATGCTTGAATATGCTTGAGAACGAAATTGAGATTTCTATATGGAATATAATCATGCTTAAATGTGCTATATGACCGTTGTGATGATTTAAAAAGCATGATTTATATGGTATCATTGACTCGAAAGCTACACGGAAACTATGCTTGATTTGGTGATTATTGTTTGATATGCTTTCCATGTGAAGTGCTATTTGAAAAGGATTATATATGAGCTGCACTTCAGATTCTCGCATAACTAAGAACTTGCGAACATACGAATATAAGCGTACGAGAGATAGTTGAGCAGAAAGATACTAAGAGATTCCTGAGCCATTCACTTGCGATAGCTTTCTGTCTGTCTGAACTTTAACTTGCATATCCATCACTGAGCGAGTGATTCATCTTGATATCCCAACCTCCTGCCATACATTCTGTCTTCGGACGTGTGTCTTCGGACGTGAGCAATACCAAGGAGGCAAGGTCGACGTTTACGCACACGTGAAGGGAAGGACAAGTCCGGGGCCCTTCGATAGCGAGCTGTGTCTGTCGGGATCAAGGAGATTCCGAGGAACGAAACTCGGCGTGTGGTAACCTAGTAGTGGCTAGTGTTCGACTTGTTTCGGTTGTGTATTGGGCTAACCAATCAGTTTTGTATCCAGCTACGGTGCATTATAGTGATTGGTTAAACTCTTGGGAAGCAAATCCCAAGGAGAGGAGTAAACCTCAGTTGGGGATATAACCTCTATAAAAATCCTGTCTCTCATTTACTTTTCAGTTATCTCTTTATCGCTGTGAGACAGACCCGACGCACATCCGACGTTACTAGGATATATCAGGCATACTCGTCACAAATATCAGTAGGCATACCTAAGTCACCACACTTAGCATTTGTGAAAAGAAGCATAAAATTTTTACAAGCCTAATTCACCCCCTCTTAGGCACATTATATCTTCATTTGGTATCAGAGCGGGTTACTCAAACGACGGGCCTAACAAGCCTGAGTTAAAGATCTAATGGCTTCTTCGAGTTTTGATGTTTTTGCAGAAGGACAATCCCATTCCAGGCCACCACTCTTCGACGGGACAAACTACGCCATATGGAAAAATCGCATGAAGGAATTCTTGATCGCTACAGACTACGACCTATGGGATATCATCGCGACAGGACCTTACATTCCCAAAAACGAAGATGGAACTCCAAAGAAAGGCCCTGATTACAATATAGCAGACAAGCGAGGAATCTCCCTAAATGCCAAAGCAAAGAACATGATAGCTTGCGCACTCACAAGAGAAGAGTACAATCGTGTGAGCTCATGCGAATCTGCCAAAAATATGTGGGACATGCTTCAAGTCACACATGAAGGAACCACTCGAGTTGTGCAAGAAAGGATAACCCTCTTGACTCACCAATACGAGCTGTTCAAGATGGAGGACAACGAGACCATAAGCCACATGTATGCCAGATTCATGAACATTATCAATCAAATGTTCTCGTTGGGAAAGAAAATAGAAGATGGTGAGAAGGTGCGAAAAATCCTGAGATCTCTTCCTAGAGAATGGAATCCCAAAGTGACAGCCATCTACGAAGCAAAGGACTTGGACGAACTTTCCGTGTCAGAGCTGATTGGATCTCTTACTACCTACGAGATGACTCAATCTCCATCAAAGAGAAACCACAGTCCGAATCCAGCCAAACATTGCCTTCAACACCGAACAAAAGAACGACACTGAAGGTAAAGAAGAAACTGAGGAGGACCTAATGGAGCAGATCGCCATGCTGACCAGAAAGTTTGAAAAGTTTCGGATGAGAAGGAAGTTCAAGGAAACTCCGAGTTCCAACCCAGGAACAAGAGAATATCATCATCCGGGAACAACGTGCAAAAATGTTTCAAATGCAATAGGCCAGGCCACTTCGCCTCAAACTGCCCGATGGAAAATGGTGACAAAAAGGTAAAGAAGCAGAAAGCCATGGTCACTAACTGGGAAGAGGCCGAAAGTGAAGAGGAGGAAGATCTCGCCTACATGGCCATTGACGATGATCAGGTATCAGATTCATCTACCATTAAGAAAATATTATTTCTAAATGAATTATATGCTAGGCAAGATGAATCTCATGATAACGCTTCCTCAATCCCTGAAGTAGATGAAAAGGAAGAGATGTTTGAAATAATTCAGAACGCCGAAAAAAGGATCAAGTCGCTCAACTCACAAGTAAAGAGTCTGGTTAGGCAACGAGATGACATAGCTAGAGAGAAGCATCAAACAGATCTAGAAAATGAGCGCCTAAGAGCCGAGCTAGAAACTCTTAAGAAAGAGAAAGCCTTGTGTAATTGCGATAAGCTTAGGACGAAAGAAAAGATATCTAGAGACATGTCTGTTCTTAAGGAATTCCTAGAAGAAAATCTCGTACTGATAAAAGCTTCTTGAAGGACAACAAAATCTTGAAATGTTACTTAGTATTCCTAGAAATGTAGGAAAATCAGGGATAGGATATTCCATGACACATAAGCATGTTACACCACCTACTGTTAGAAAACCTAAGTGTTTCTCATGCGGCCGTCACGGTCATTATGCTAACCATTGTTTTCTGAAGAGAGCTGATAAAGCTAGATATGTCTGGAGGCCCAAGAAGGTTCCTGACACTGACCAGTCAGTGTTCAAGAGATCACAGTCTGTGACACATGATATATCACGTGTGAACAGGAGTTATTTTGCTACTAACCATTTAGGACCCAATCAAAGTTGGGCACCTCAGAAAAGAAATGATTCATGCAGGTACAAAGAAGAAAATCCAGCAAGAAGAACAAGTGGTACCTCGACAGTGGGTGTTCCCACCATATGACAGGTGATATCAGTAAGTTTGTGTCGGTGAAAGCCTATGATGGAGGATATGTCTCCTACGCCGACAACACAAAAGCTAAGATTATTGGGTTGGAACTGTTGGTAACACTTTACATACTACTATAGATGACGTATGGTTAGTTAAGAATCCAGAACATAATCTCATTAGCATTAGTCAATTATGTGATAAGGATCATACGGTAACTTTTGAAAATGATAAGTGTGTTGTTAGAAAAAATGATAAGGTATTGTTTAGTGCATCTAGGGACAGGAATATTTATTGCATAACTCTTGATGATATCACTAACCAGAACGTCAAGTGCTTAGCAGTTACACAGGATAACACCTGGTTATGGCATAGACGCCTAGGACATGCCAACATGGAATTCCTGTCTCACATCACAAGCAATGCACTGGTACGAGGTGTTCCTGACATAAAGTTCGTCAAGGACAAAACATGCAAGGAATGCCAAAGGGCAAGCAGACCAAGACATCGTTCAAGGCAAAGAATGTGATATCCACATCCAGACCTCTGGAACTGTTGCATCTCGACCTTTTTGGTCCTGTTCAGACGATGTCTCTGCGAGGTAAAAGATATGCCTTTGTCATCGTTGATGATTATTCCAGGTATACTTGGGTGATATTCCTTGCACATAAGAATGAGGCACTAGATAACTTTGCATCGCTAGTAAAGAGACTTGAGAATGAAAAAGAAACGAACTTGTGTAGGATACGCAGTGATAACGGACTGGAATTTGATAGTAAATCATTTGCATCATTCTGTGATCAATATGGATATAGTCAAACTTATCTGCCTCCATAACTCCCCAACAGAATGGCGTAGTTGAACGTAAGAATAGGGTATTACAGGAAATGGCTAGATCTATGTTACATGAGTATGATATTCCTAAACAGTTCTGGGCGGAAGCTGTTAGTACAGCTTGTTATGTGTCAAATCGCGTATTCCTTAGGCCATGTTAAAGAAGACTTCCTATGAAATCTGGCATGGTAGAACTCCAAATATAGGTTACTTTCGTGTGTTTGGATGTAAATGTTTTATCTTGAACGATAGAGATAAGAGAGGAAAATTTGACTCTAAGGTTGATGAAGGGATATTCCTTGGTTACAGTCTTCACTCTAAGGCATATCGCGTTATAATAAAAGAAAGCTGACTGTTCAGGAATCCATACATGTTACCTTTGATGAGATACCTAACGCAGATGCTACTGATGAGGAAGGTATAGATTTGCCTTGTGCAGGATTACAGGATACTAAAGACAGTGAGGAAGATATTCCCAAAGACGAAAATGTTGAGACACTGGAACCAGAAGCTGATGAGCTGCAACCTAGAAAATGGAAGCATGCTTCCAGTCATCCAACAGATCAAGTAATAGGAAACATCAGATCTGGAATCAAAACTCGAGCGACAACACGAAATCAAGATACGGAGGAATCTCATGATGTATTGCTCTCAATGATGGAACACAAAGACAGTCCATGAAGCTTTGGATGATATATCCTGGGTCTCTGCCATGGAAGATGAGTTATCTCAATTCGAAAAGAGTCAAGTGTGGACACTCGTAGAGAGACCAGATGAGAAATCCATTATAGGAACCAAATGGGTCTTCCGCAACAAACTCAACAACACGGTAATGTCACAAGGAACAAAGCGAGGTTAGTTGCAAAAGGTTATTCCCAGGAGGAAGTATCGATTTCGATGAAACCTTTGCACCGGTAGCTAGACTAGAGTCTATACGTGTCTTACTTGCATATGCATGTTTTAAACGTTTTAAACTTTTTCAAATGGACGTAAAAAGTGCATTTTTAAATGGTTTTATAAATGAGGAGGTTTATGTAGAACAACCACCGGCTTTGCTAGGGAAGATTTTCAAACCATGTTTTTAAATTAATAAAGCATTATATGGTTTAAAGCAGGCTCCTAGGCATGGTATGAAAGGCTAAGTAAGTTCTTGATCGACTTAGGATTTTCGACTGGAACTATTGATAACACGCTGTTTATTAAGTATGAAGGAGATCACATGATACTGGTACAAATATACATTGATGATATCATATTTGGTAGTACTGATATCCTTCTTTGCGAGAAATTCTCTAAGTCTATGCAGAAGGAATTTGAGATGAGCTTAATGGGCGAGCTGAACTACTTCCTTGGGTTGCAAATAAAGCAACTTGACGGTGGAACCTTTGTATCCAAGACTAAGTACAGCAAGGAATTACTGATAAAATTCGGGATGAACGATTCCAAAGCGATGTCCACTCCCATGCATCAGACCACCAAAATAGACAGTGACAAATCAGGTATTCCAGTGATCAAACGAAATATCGAGTATGATCGGTAGCCTTCTTTACTTAACTGCTAGTCGCCCTGATATCATGTTTGCTGTTGGTATGTGTTCGAGATATCAGTCTGACCCTAGGGAATCTCACTTGACCGCAGTCAAGCGGATACTTAGATATATCAAGGGTACTGTCAATTTGGTCTATGGTATTCTTATACGGATAACTTCCCATTAATGGGATTTTCCGACGCCGACTATGCCGGCTGTAGGGAAGATAGGAAAAGTACTAGTGGAACTTGCCAATTACTTGGAAATTCCCTGGTAACTTGGTCTAGTAGAAAGCAAAATGCTGTCGCCCTCTCCACAACCGGAGCTGAATATATGGCCTTAGGAAATTGTTGTCAACAAGTTCTTTGGATGAAACAAACCCTTAGTGATTTTGAGTTAGGTTATGACAAAATTCCTATTATGTGTGATAGCACTAGCGCCATTAGCATTACTAAGAATCCCGTGCATCACTCTCGTACTAAGCATATTGAGGTTAAACATCATTTCATACGAGACCATGTTCAGAAGGGGAATATCAGTGTGGAATTCGTAGGAACAAATGATCAGCTTGCTGATATCTTCACGAAACCCTTAATAGAGGCAAGATTCTGCGACATCCGTGATCGATGGAATTCTCGAGCTAATAAGGTTAGAAAATCTGCCTAAATTTACTCTAGGATTATTCTATTTTAGGTAGAAATTCGTAGTTATCCTATCTTAAGATATTCATTCAGCCCTTAGCATATTTCCATGGATCTTAATTTTTTCCTTAAGTGTAATCTTCGAATATTATGAAGAAATTCGTAATTATCCAACCTTGAGAATTCTTTTTCAGCCGATAAATTATTTTAGGAATGTCGGATTTTCTGGATCTATTCTTGGAATGTGATTAAGTTATTTTAGAAAGATATCGTAGATCTCTTTCACCCGCTAAGTTATTTCAGGAATTTGGATCCTTCTTATTCAACCCTTATCAAATCTTTTCCTTATTCATGAGATCTTGTCCATTCACTCTGAGATCCCTGGCGCACTGATTGACAGTTTTCACTTTCTTTTTAAATTCAGAATTCGGTTTGAAAACCATATCTTCTTAATTCTATTTACACCGAGTTTATCCTATCTCATTTTTTTGAAAACTATATCTCTTGGGTAATGCCCTTTTTTAGATCACTCGATACTTCTTCATTCCTTACCTCATAATTCGAACTTCACAGTTTCTCTTCCTGAAAATCATCTAAGTTATACTCCAGCTTTTAAGAGTTCTGATCAGATCACAGGGAGCTGAACAAGTCTGTTATATCCGTCAGATCTAATGTGATTCCAGTCTTGAGAACGTTTTCTGTTAAGTTATTCCTTCATTCATTCTCATTCTTCATAGTTATTTTGCGCTAAGTTTTCAGCCTTAAAGCCTTAATATATCCCTTTTGATGCTGAAGGGGGAGAAGTTTGAGTAATTAAGGACATAGGGGGGTCTAAGAACTGTCTCAGATATTCGTAATGATGTGTGTGCGTTATTCCTTGTATGAGCCTATGAAATTTTTGAAATTTTTTATGCGCCTATGATATAGCTTAGTTCTTATGTGTGCTGACTGAATTTGCATGAAAATATCTGCACATATGAAAGGAGAGCATAATTGTATTCTGAGTTTGCCTATATGATATCTATATCTGCTATAAGTGGAACTTTGAATTATGCTCTGGACAGTTGAATAACCTCATTTAGATAGGGGAGCAAACTAATGTAGCCTGGTAAAATTTCTGAACTTCACTAATATGTTTGCTCTGATGTTGAACGCTTTACATGGAATATCTGCATAAATGATATGGAATATGAGCAATCACGAATGGAATAGCTACACTTTTGATATATCTGTGACGCCCTTATGCGATTCTGATATTTTGCTCTGCTCTTAGGATATATCTTTGATGCCTTTATACTGCGATGCGTGATCTTATGCTCTGTTACAGTGATACTCTGATACTTAACTGTGCAAATTGACTTATGTGAGATTTCTTGATAAGTGCTAAGTGCCTGCTGCGATGACTATGTGATTGCTTGACTCATGCTTGGAAATGCGCACTTAGGCAGGGGGAGCACACGCACGGGTAAACTTCAAAATTTTACACTCAGGATATAACATAGAAAATGACAGGATATATCCGCACTTAGACAGGGGGAGCAAAATTAGTTCATGATATATCTTTGCATGTCATAGAGATAACTGCACTTAGGCAGGGGGAGCAAATATGTATCATATGTGATTAGGAGATATCGTATGCTCTGCTTGTGATTATGAATACTTAGACATATGCGCTAGGACTTGCAAAATCGAATATGCCTACATGCTTATGTGTTGCATCAATTACATGTCATCATCAAAAAGGGGAGAATGTTGACCTTTTTGGTCCATACATCTTAGAGAGTTTTGATGAACGATGTAATTGTAATGACGTTAGGTCTATAAATTAAGCAATTCGATTTTTGATTATATAACGTCTAGGTTCATGATAATATTCGACCATGCATTGATTATGAGCTTTAAAATTGATTAAAGTGTTGAATATTTGATTTGCATATGAGTTTGTGATATGGTGATGAGACTATGTGATCGCATGATATAGACAGCCCATGTGATAGGATATATCGTTCTATGCTATATATGGAAATTAAGCATGAGATATCCTGTTGAGCTATATATGGAAAATATGCTGTTTATATATGGAAAGTGATATATCCGTTGATACTAGTTTATTCCTGGACGAAAATCACTTATAAGATTCTTTGCATGATTTCCACTAAATTTAATGTGCAATATAAAATTAATATCTTTCCTTATGCTGATTGGATATTATATTAGGAAAGATTCGATTTGATTAACCTTTTGGATAACGTGCTCTTATATGGTATGTGATATAACGGGTGTGATCTCTGATATAAGGAAAGTCGAGCCATGATGTGATAAATCTATTTAAGTAAGCTCTGATGTGATTTGCATGCTAAACATGGTAGATATATTAATTAAATGCTATGAGCTGTACATGGTAAATGTGCTGATGTATTGCTATCTTGCGTGCCATACTTGGAAAGAAATCCGGATTGACTTATTCTAGAAACAGATAGCAGGGAATCTCTTATGGAAAGTTCTGATATGGTAATCATATGCGAAATGCTTGAATATGCTTGAGAACGAAATTGAGATTTCTATATGGAATATAATCATGCTTAAATGTGCTATATGACCGTTGTGATGATTATTAAAAGCATGATTTATATGGTATCATTGACTCGAAAGCTACACGGAAACTATGCTTGATTTGGTGATTATTGTTTGATATGCTTTCCATGTGAAGTGCTATTTGAAAAGGATTATATATGAGCTGCAACTTCAGATTCTCGCATAACTAAGAACTTGCGAACATACGAATATAAGCGTACGAGAGATAGTTGAGCAGAAAGATACTAAGAGATTCCTGAGCCATTCACTTGCGATAGCTTTCTGTCTGCTGAACTTTAACTTGCATATCCATCACTGAGCGAGTGATTCATCTTGATATCCCAACCTCCTGCCATACATTCTGTCTTCGGACGTGTTGTCTTCGGACGTGAGCAATACCAAGGAGGCAAGGTCGACGTTTACGCACACGTGAAGGGAAGGACAAGTCCGGGGGCCCTTCGGTAGCGAGCTGTGTCTGTCGGGATCAAGGAGATTCCGAGGAACGAAAACTCGGCGTGTGGTAACCTAGTAGTGGCTAGTGTTCGACTTGTTTCGGTTGTGTATTGGGCTAACCAATCAGTTTTTGTATCCAGCTACGGTGCATTATAGTGATTGGTTGAACTCTTGGGAAGCAAATCCCAAGGAGAGGAGTAAACCCCAGTTGGGAATATAACCTCTATAAAAATCCTGTCTCTCATTTACTTTTCAGTTATCTCTTTATCGCTGTGAGACAGACCCGACGCACATCCGACGTTACTAGGATATATCAGGCATACTCGTCACAAATATCAGTAGGCATACCTAAGTCACCACATGTTACACCCTTGAGTGCCACGTCATCAGCCCGTTCATGGCGGGCTATAGAAATAGCGATGATGTGCGGGTCCAAGGTGCACGAGTTGGCGAGGGACAACACTTGGACACTTTCCACCCAAGACGTATGGGCGGAGCCGGCGAGTAACGGAGGACTCGGCCGGAGCCGGTGAGGTCAGCCACGATGGCCGGCCAGGCAGGCGGCCTGGCCGGGCCGCGCGCCTACACTGGGCGCGGGGCCGTGCGCGCGGCGCGCGCGCACGCATGCGCGGGCTGCGAGAGCAGCGCGCGCACGTCGTGGGCACATTGCGCTGAGGGCGTGCGGGAACTTCTCGGCAGGGTGTGCGAGAGTTGGCGCGCATGGGACTTAGGCAATGGGCGAGACTTCTCGGCAGGGCTTGCGAGGCTTGGCGCGCGAGGCTGGGACAGCGCGCGCGCGCGAGTGCGGCATGGGGCGCGGCACTTAGGCAAGCCAACGTGGGCGAGAGTTGGCGCGCGCAGAGGTGCGAGACTTCTCGGCAGGGACGTGCGAGAGTTGGCGCGCTGATATGCGGGACTTCTCGGCAGGGCTTGGCGAGGCCGGCGCGCGAGGCTGGGGGCAGCGCGCGCGGACAAGTGCGGCACGCAGGCGCGGCACTTAGGCAGGCCAGCGCACGCGATGAGGCGGGCGCGAATGCAAGCCGGCGCGGAGACGCTGAGGTCCGGCGGCGGCGACGGCGGACGGCGGCGGCGACGGCGGACGGCGGCGGCAGTCCGGTGACCGGCGGCGGCGGTGCACGGCGGTGCACGGCGGCAGGCGGTGGAGCACGGCGGTGCTCGGCGGCGCACGGCGGCGGTCCGGCGGCGGCAGCGGCGGTGCACGGCGGTGCATGGCGGCGGAGCGCGGCGGCGCTCGACGGCGGTGCGCGGCGGCGCACGACGGCGGTAGGCGGCGGCGACGGCGGCGGTCGGCGGCGGCGCCGGAGTGACGACGGCCAAGCTGAGAGCTAGGCCGGGCATGGCCCACGCGAGGCAGGCCAGGCGGGGTGCGGCAGGCACGCGCGCGGTGCGCGCGCGGGCTGGGCTGCGCGGCGCGCGCGCGTGGGCGCGCGGCGCGGCGGGCTGGGGCGCGGACGAAGCGGGCGCGGCACGCTGAGTCCTAGAAGCTTCCACGGAGTTTGAATTGGTCCCTAAGATTTGGTAAAGATACTTTCCTTATTCTAAGGAATATCTTGTTGGATACTTACCATATTTAGGGAAGATCTTGGAGGAAGATTTGGGAGATCTTTTAGGGATCTCTTCTACCAATTCAAAGGAGGCTTGAGGCCTATAAATAGGACCTCATTCGCCCAAGCCAACGAGATTTGGAGAGCCACGAAATTGAGAGTCTTGAGAGGAGAATTTCGAGAGCACACCAAGTCATAACATCGAGTCTTTTGGGAAAGATTCGACGGGGTCGCGTTGAGGTTTTCACTAGCGAGTTAGGTTAGTGATTAAGATCCCGAAGGGACACTTAGGATAACCGTGTAGTAGCTCGTTTGGGTTAGCGAGGTGAGGCCGAGGCTTGTTCGGTTCCACACGGGTCGAGTATTCCTATAGTGTACGTTTTGTTCGTCGAGGAATAAAACGGGCTAAGTCGAGGAGCGAACCTCGGCGAAGTCCCTTAAATTACGTTGTCTTGTTCCGTTCCGCTTTACAAGGCAGGGCGACGTGTTGGGAGAGGCTGATCGTGTCTAAGACGGAACGCGCGGGGCGGATCGGCTTAGACGCGAGCCGGTTGTGAAGGCGCGATTACGAGGGCAGTTTCGAAAAAAATTGTCTAAGTGTCGGATTCGCAACACCACACTTAGCATTTGTGAAAAGAAGCATAAAATTTTTACAAGCCTAATTCACCCCCCTCTTAGGCACATTTATATCTTCACTTAGGATTCATGCGTTCTAAACTAAAAGCCTACCACTGAAATTGCAGTGGCATAATTATAAAGAAGAAACGAAGTGGTACCTTTCTCTCCATGACAGCAACACAAGAATTAGTAGTACCCAAGTCAATACCATTGACCTCATTTACAGCAGATTTTGAACTGCAGCGCAAGCAAGAACAGTGGCCTGGAATTCAAAAAGATAGGCATGTTCACAAACTTTTAAGAAAATTGGATAAACATTATACCTTTATTGCCTAGCAATACCTAATCAATTGTTGTCAAACACTACGAATATCAAGCAACGTAATAGTTTAAGGGTAAAAAAGCGGAGCAAATACATACAACAGTAGATTACAATGTAGCCTTATAAGTAAGACTTAGGTCTTAGGAGACACTGAATCAGAGAAAACAATCAAGCCGAAGCAACTTCGTAACATGACCGCGCCTTATCACATGCAAAATCGAAATCAACTAATCATATTTAAAAAAAGGCGATAATAAACAAGGAAAATACGGAAGCATACAGTTCTGAGAGCAGAAACAGGGGCGGATGGAAATTCACGGCGATGGAGAGTTTCCAAGCGCGCAGCCGTGGCATTGGTAACTATAATCATACGAGCTTTTCAAATGATTCGACAACAAATAGCGCGGCGGAACTCCTACTCAGCAGAGGAGAAACGTCACGAAATTGACGAGAGTTGACCGATCGGCGGTTCGTTAGATCCACAAAGCTGAAGGGCTTTCTAGCAATTCAAGTTGGGCTACTTATCTATGGGCCGACGTTTGGCCCACGTAAAAGGATCAAAGTCAAAATTAGGGTTATCGCTATCTCCAGTTCTCCATCGTTTCTTCCACTCTTACAGAGAAACCGAAAAAAAAAGCACGAAATAAGAAAAGAGAGAGGGAAACGGAAAAGAACTGAAATTTAAAGCGAACACAGGCAACAAACGGCTTTGATGCTGTCCAAGTTCATGTCGGGATTGTTTTATTAAAGAGAAAAGATATCCAATCGCCGCTAAGCTTCCGTCATCAGCTAGTCACCGGTAATATCTTCTTTCTTTTCCTCTGTTTAATGTATCTTCTCAGCTGTCAAAGATAGTAATTTGTCATGCAGCTGATTTTACTCTATCACTTATGTGACACTTGATTCCTGGTATTGTTGAGGATGATGCTTGAGTTACTTCTTGCTTATATGGATTTGTCCCATCCTACTCTTGATTCTCTAGCTGTGTAGCAAAATCTTGGTGGGAGCTGAATTGTATGTTAATGTTTTCAGTAATTTTTTGTTCGTTCTGGTAAATATTTGTTAAATGGTAATATCCCTTTAATCCATCTAACGATTGTCGTCATTGTTAATCCTCATGCGTAAGTCCACATGGAGTTAAGCGAAGCTCACAGATGCTTCCACCTCCACCCTGGGAGTTTTATCGACCGCGAAGAACTTATTCAACATGTTGGTGAGTTTGCGGTCACTCAAGGATACATAGTCACCATCAAGCAATCTAAGAAGGAGAAGGTTGTAGTCCTAGGTTGTGATAGAGGAGGTGTTTACCGTGATAGGCGTAAGCCCGCCGAGGAAGGGTCTTCTGAACGCCAACGAAAAAGAAAAGCAGGTTCTAGACTTACGAATGTCCGTTTGAGCTTGTGGGTAAGAAAGAGGATGGCTTATGGGTTCTTACGGTGAAAAATGGGTCTCACAATCATGAACCGATGAAGGACATATCTGAACACCCTTCTGCTTATCGGTTCAATGAGAAAGAAGTGATGCTGATTAAGGAGATGACTGAAGCAGGGTTGAAGCCTAGGCAAATACTTAAGAGACTGAGACAGACCAATCCTGAACTTTATCTACACCAAAACATGTTTACAACGTCAAGGCTAAGCTCCGTCAGGGAAATCTTACAGGTATATGTTCGTCTTTTTCATTTTTCAATTTATTGTAGTTTTTCAGCTTGTCGTTTTGTTCTGATTCGTTCTCTGTCGGCTTGAAAACGGCCTTGTTCGATATGCTAATTGCAGTGAGAAGATTGAAGACATTAAGACCTACAGTCGGGGCTGAGGGAATCTCTGAGCTTTCATCGAGTTCAGAGCCATCATGGAAGAAGCGGTATCCGCTGGTAAATTCTCATGTTTTATTCAGAATTTTGTTCTCCTAGAGATGTGTCTCTTTACTCGATGTAATCTTATCGAATAGTTTCCATGTGTCTTCTGACAAGTTGAAACTATCGCGGATGCTTGCAACATAGTTTTAATTGGTGGAAAAGGATCGTACTAGTTGGTCGAATGGTCGTGATAAAGAGCAGGTAAACATAGTAATTTAATCAAGCATTTACCTTTTAAGTTTTCAATGTTGCAGAAATATCCGAATCTGATTGGTGGAAGGTTCGTCGATTCGCAATCATCAATCTCTATAGATGTTCTAAACCCTGTGAGTGGAGAAATTTACTCATTCAATCAACGGCTGCTTTTAAACATGTTTATGACTATGCTGACAGTTAGAATCAATCGCAGGCTACCCAGCAAGTGGTTGCACAAGTTCCTTTATCCACAAGCGAGGAACTCAAAGCAGCAGTATGTGCTGCGAAAAGGGCATTTAAATCATGGAGAAACACACCAATTAATGCTCGTCAGCGCATCATGTTCAAGCTTCAAGAGCTCATCCATCGAGACATAGTAAGCAACTAAGCATATTACGTCACTTTTTGACTGCTTCAGTTGTCTTAAGACTTAGTGACTAACTGGATCACCATAATTGATTTTTAGGATAAGATTGCCAGCATGATAACAACAGAGCATGGTAAGACATTGAAGGAATCATTTAATGACGTCAACCGTGGGATTGGTGAGCTCTTTCACTTCCATGTGCAACTTTTGGATGGTTTGGCCATATGACACTTAAGTAGCAAAGCTGGTACTTGAGTGTTTTCGTATATCTGACAGAGCTGGTTGAACATGCTTGTGGCGTATCGAATTTGCATATGGGCAATTTCTTTCAAATATATCAAATGGAATTGATAGCTATTCCATCCATGAACCCCTTGGCGTGTGTGCTGGAATATGCTCCTTCAACTTGCCAGCCATGCTTCCACTGCTGGTAAGTGTAGCATATCCCATGCCTATTACACTGCTTTCTTCATTTGCCATGTTTATTTTTTTTTCAGGACTAAAATAGTAAATTGCTTCATTAACGCAGATGTTTCCAATTGCTGTAACTTGTGGCAATACCTTTATATTAAAATCATCTGAGAAAGCACTGGTAATATATAATGCTTCATCTGACATGTGGATTTAATAGCTTCAGTAATTTGACTCAGTTATAGAGTTTAATTATTTTGGATTTTTTCTGGATTTCATCTACGTTTCAGGTGCATGTGTGCATCTTGCTGAATTAGCGATGGAGGCTGGTTTGCCAAATGGTGTGCTAAATGTTATCCACGGAAATAATGTAACTTCAGTTTACAACATTTTGGTTATTATTTATGGCACGATCTTTTCATTTTTCTGTTTTACCTTATTTTGCATGTTTATAGGACATGATCGACGCCATCTGCGATGATGATGAAATCAAAGCTGTGTCTTATGTTGGTTCTGATGCAGTGAGTGTTTCTGCATAACTTCTGTTTGCTTGCTTGTGTGTATATGAGCTCCCAGACTTTAAGTACCAATTTGGCCAATGTGAAAGCCAGACTCGCTTTTTAACATTTCAAAATTTCAGCCAGGGATGTATATACATGCAAGGGCATCTGCCAACAGTAAACGCGTTCAGGTGTTGATTGAGATTTCTAGCTACTTATGACTATAAAGGCGAGATCTTTAATTAGTTTGTAATAATTTTTTCAGATAAATGTTGGCGCCAAGACTCATGCAGTCGTCATGCAGACGCCAACGTTGATGCCACCATAAACGCATTGATTACTGCTGGTTTCGGTTCTGCTGTTCAAAAGTGTTCGGCTATCAGCACTGTTGTCTTTGTTGGAGGATCACTGCCATGGTATGTTGGCTGCTTTTTTGTTCTTTGACTCATTTTCCTGTCGAAATTGAATATGATAATTCCTATTTGCGAGTGCCAAGTCACCTTTACAACTGGGGAAAAGGTATTTCACTGCTCATGGTACGATTTTCCTCATTCCTCAGGAAGATAAGCTTGTGGAACGCGCTATGTTGCTCAAAGTTGATGCTGGGACTGAACCCAGCGTTGACATCGGCCCAGTGATCAGTAAGCAGGTCGGTGACAATATTCTCGTTGCTCTCATATTATCAAAATAAATAACAACGTTTCATCAGATAAGTTGCATCTTTTAGCTGTATTTGGATTATTTTGGTGTCTCAGGTTAAGGAAAGGTTGTCTAGAGTGGTTCAGACTTTTGTTGATAATGGCGCTAAGTTGATCCTTGATGGTCGAAAGGTTGTGGTAAGTCCCGAAAACGTCCCTCTCCCGCCTTTCTATTCTCTTTTCATTTGTTGTCGCAAGAATTCAGAAGACATGAAATAACAACTGTTAATGCTTCTTCGACTCTCTCTCTCTCTCTCTCTCTCTCTCTCTCTCTCTCTCTCTCTAATTCTTGGACATGTTAACGCGACGGTAATTTTCATTTGTTTGATTTGTACCTGTAAAAAGGTTCCAAAATTCGAGCTGGGGAACTTCGTAGGTCCGACTATCTTGGCCAATGTCACCGAGGAGATGGACTGTTACAAGGTATGATGTTTAGTATATCATTCTCGGTTAATGTCTGAATATTATCGATCGATGGTGCCTCCATTTATGACAGGAAGAGATACTTGGTCCAGTTCTTCTTTGCATGCAGGTTAGTCCTTTTTAGTGAAACATATCAGTCTCAACTCAACCTTTTTCCTTGTAACTCAACGTACTTTTTTCTTCCCTTTTCATGGCTTTTTTTGCCCAGGCCAGAAACTTGGAAGATGCAATAGGCATTATCAACAGAAACAAGTACGACTATTCGAATTCTTTTACTATAAAATTGAAGGACAACTACACATCTTCTCGATTGGATGCAGACATGGGAACGGAGCTTCGATCTTTACATCTTCGCCCGCGGCCGCAAGGAAGTTTTCAGATCGAAGTCGAGTCAGGGCAGGTAAAAGCAATTTAAGTACATTTTTCATGTTTCTAATTTTCTGTCCAAAATCCTCTTCTTCTCTGGACTCAGGTCGGCGTAAACGTAGCAATCCCAGCACCGTTACCTCTGTTCTCTTTTACTGGCTCCAAAGCATCATTTACCGGAGATATCAAGTTTTTCGGTAAATGAAAAAATGCAAACTTTTTTCGGAGCTTTTGCACCATAACTAAATATTCCGTTCTTACATGAATTACAGCTAAGTCGGGCCTTCAATTCTACACTCAGATCAAAACCGTGACTCAGCAGTGGAAGGACTACTCGAACGCAGATTCATTACCTTCTTGCACGAACGCAGATTACGCTCGAGACATCGTCGAAGAACAGAACGCATTGCAGTCCATGGAATTGGGGAGCAACGACGCTCCGTTAGGGTTGAATTTGAGGGATTTCTCGAACGGAGAAGTGAAGAATCTCTGCCTTTGCATCACGATATTCCCGACCACGGAGATGATCATCCTCTCATCGAAGGACGGCCTGAGGATATCGGCGATGGAGATGGGATATCTCAAGAATTAGATGGATCTCAGTGGACCTTGCATTTCTAACACTTATGTTTGTTTTCCCATTCCTTGTTTGTAAGAAATTGAAATTGTGCAAGAATTTGTTTTAGTTCTTGAGCTGTAGAGAAAAGGCAAGGCAATGAAGAGGGTGAACATACGGACACACAGAAAATTATTGAATGGGTCGGGCCTGGTCATGTCGGGTCGGGTCGGACCATTAAGTTTCTGCAGCCCCTCGTAAAACCTTATGAAAACGTCATTATAAAAATCGAAAAACATATATATGAAGAAAGATGGCCAGCCACCTAAATAGTAAGCGTTTGGATTTCGGGGTTTCGTTCTTTTTATATGTTGTTTCTGTCTGTTTCATGCAAATGTCTGGGTTTCATTTCTCTTCAGTTGAAATAATAATGCATGATGCTAGAATATTATATTAGTAGTCCTGCGTAAATATTTCCGCGTCGGTGGCGATTGCCGGCCTCGGGTCGGACCGTATCAGATCAGGCAACCAGGGCCGTAGCTTCCATAAGGCCAGTGAGGCGGTCGCCTCGGCCCAGCTTTCGAAGGGGGCCCAAAAAAAATTTATCATACCTATATGTATATATATATCGTCGCGGTTGGATATATCTCATCTATAGCTTCTGATTAGGTGTCGTGAGGTAGACGACGACTAATTAGGGCATTTCTGATATTCTATTTTATGGTTATTGGGCTTTTCAAATGTTTGGTCCAGTTTTTAACAAGCCTTTGTTAATTAGAATATAGAAAATAACATATATTGTCCAAATTACATTAAGCAATGTAAATGAAGTTTAAAAAAAAGTGGAATAGCTTGAAAGTTTATTTATCTCGTTAAGTACTTTATTATTAGTCTAGATATTATGATAGTCTTATAGTTCATTATTTAAATTTCGTACATTGTTTAACTTTGTTGAATATACGCGTTTGAACATACTTATTGATGTTTGACTTGCATTTTTCCATTTTTTCTTAATGACTTTTCTAATACTAATAAGAATTTTCAAATATTTGTAATATATGTAATATAACAGAAAATTTGTAATATATGTATATAATAGAAAATTTAGTGAATTGTGATATAAACTTATTATGTGTTTTTAACCTCTTTACAAATATAATCTAGTATAGTTGCAAGAAACTGATATATTTTACTTTTTTTCAAGAAAAGTGCGTATCGTCCGCGATCGCGTCGCGACAATGCAACTGTATCTGTATCGCTTCTGCATCGACGTCCGCATCCGCGACGGCGAACCATGCCTATAAAACACCTAGATGGTTTTTAATTTACGGTTTAAATAACTTACATTTACGGTTGAATTTATGTTAGACTACGTATGTTATTTAAAAAATTACATAAAAATTTAGGGCCCAAATTTCGAGGATCGCCTCAGGTCCCGACTTCGTCAGCTACGGGCCTGCAGGCAACCGCTCGTAAAGCCTCCTACGAAAAAAAGATAATTAGAAAAACAGAAAACAAAAATGAATAAAATATAATAACTGTCACAAAACCCACCAACAGTTGCTTTCTCAAAGAGACGCGGGAAAAATAACTGCCATCGTCGCCTATATAAGTAAGTGGCACCACAACAAACGCCGACGTCAAGAAAGCTGTGCTGCAGATACTGATCATCAAGAAAAACAATGGCTGATAAGGGTCGCAAAGAAAAGTCCGAAGGTGGTTTGTGGGGCAAGTGCGCAACTGTGCTGATGGTTTGCTTCACGTTTCTGTTTTTTGGCCTGCCGCCGGCGTTTGGGCCCGGCCAGATCGGGCCGCCTCCGCCCGTCGTGGTGCTTCTGATAATCCCCGTCGTGCTGGCCGGCATTCTCTTCTATCTCTGGCGTGTGTCGAAGGAACACCACGAAGAAGATGATGGCCGCCAGCCACAGTAAGTAAGCGCTAGCTTTTGGGTTTCATTCTCAGGTTTTTTTCCTTTCCGTTTCTGTGTTTTCGTTCATGCAAATGTACTCTCTGAGATGAATTCTCCTCAGCTGTGAAATAAATGAATGTGGTTTGAATATCTCTTTCGTATTGTTCCCTTCACACTTCTGGTGAATCTTCCCTTTGATTTCGAACACAATTAGAGCTGTGTATTTAGCTACCTCTCACTGCCTTTAGAAGGAATAGCTATGTTTGTTAGCAGTCGTCTTCATGGAGACTTGCCCATTCACTTCATTAAGCTGTGCGGGAAAATGAAAACCAATATCAAGAACAAGCGAATTAACAGCAAACGTTACCGAGATATTTAGTACAGAATGAATTCACATACGATTTCGCCATTCTTCGTAGTTAGATTATGCCACTGATTCGCTGCAGTCGATTTCACATTACGTTCAGAGATGCGTGAAACGTGATAAAATCATTTCGCCTATCTGTGATTGTTTCGAAAGGATTTGGGCGGATCAAGTTCAATTTTTCTTTAATATTGTTCCTAGTTCTATATGAGTGCTGCTGCATATGCGAGAGTTGTATTCTGAAGAAGATTTGAAGTTAGCTGCTGCTTTGGAAAGATTCTTGAATTCCAATAGGCATTTCGTACCCTCCCAATAACAACAAAAGTTCCTGAAATTGAATATCAAGAAAACAAGGAAAATCTTTGCTCTCGCTATAGTCACCACAAGGAAGATATACTGCCACGCTGCAATGGCCGCCGACCAAACTCAGACTCTTCTCAGCCCAAAAGAAAACCAACCAAAAGATTCACTTGCCATGAAAAAGGTAGAACTTTTAACTAAATGGTGAAGAAAAGAGAAAAAGGAAGCAACTTTTTCAGGCGAAACCGAGGTAGAAGACATAGATCTCTGTTTGAGAGTCGACGACGTCAACTGTTCGGCGCCACCACGTCGGAGCTATCGTACAGTTCGTGTGCCGGCGTGTTATGGTGGCGGAGTGTTTGTAAAATGTGATAGTTATTATAATATTATTTCTGGTTTGACCGTTCGTTAATTTCTTCCCTGAAAAAGGAAAACGGCTATAAATAGAAATCACACGCTCGCCTTATCCAAGAAAAAATATCTGGAGAAATAACATACACAGTAGATCGCGTCAACGACTATCATGAACGTAGACGAAGAGGTCGAACGTCTCAAGGAAGAGATCAAACGTCTTGGAGAACTACAACCTGATGGCTCTTACAAGGTGATTCCTTTTCGCATTGTCTTCTTAGTTCTAATCTCCTAGTTTTTTTTTTTTTTTTAATTCACTCGCGAATCTTGAAAGAGATGGAGGTTGAAATAACTCGATCTAGTCCAGACCATGTCGATCTTGTCTGCGTAATAGAGATTCTTGATCTGTGGTTGGAAGTGTCACGAGCAAACGAATCAATCTAAGAGGAAAGTTTCATACTTTGATGGCTGGGAATCGCTCATATGTGTAATCATTATCTTGGATCTAATTGAAATTAGGCGATCATCAAAGCACTTGTTGTGGAGATGAGATCTATCACATATCTGTCGTTTAGCTTTACTTTCTCTTACATCTATCAATCCTATGCAGGTCACATTTGGGGTGATGTTTCATGACGATAGGTGTGCAAACATCTTCGAAGCTCTAGTCGGGACTTTACGTGCTGCTAAGAAGCGCAAGATTCTAACATACGATGGTGAGCTTCTTTTGCAAGGAGTTCATGATAATGTTCAAATAGTTCTTAAACCAGAATCTGCATCAAGTGGATGATTGATGATAAGGAGGAAGGACATATAAAGAGTTGAACTTGGTTAGTATTAATTGAGGCAATTACTTGTTGACTTGTTGTGCCAATTAAGTGTTTTTCATATTTGAGCTTTGTGAACTCTGTTTGCCTATCACTATGGCGTTTTCAGCCTCTTCTTGTCACAATCTTATTATCATACTTCTTCATTGTTCACTACCTTCTTTGGTTGTAATGGAAATTTCTTTGGAACAAATGGATTGCTATTCAGGAAGACTTTTAGTCTCATTCACAGGTTAGTTTAAATCACTTGATCTCAGAAAACTGTGTATAAATCTTGGATTTTACATATAAACGCTGAGGAAATGGAGAATCATTTTGCATCAACATTTCTTTCTTTATTCATCTTCTTCAAAGTCCCATCGAATCCTCTCAAATTGGGCCTAATTTATTGACCCAAAATAAAACAAATATTAATGAGCCCACGGCCCAACAACTAATCACGTGATAGCCACGTGCAACCGCCAATCGTCCCTTCCACAGCGATTTTCAAACCACCTCAGTTCGTTTATTAGTTACAGTTATCGCGCTAAAACAACCTCAAACATAAACAGTCCTTCGTTCAATTCATTTCAGAGCTCTCCATGCAAGAGAGAAAGATGGAAAATTACGAGATGCTAGAGCAAATAGGGAAAGGCGCATACGCAAAAGTCTACAGAGCAAAGGTGAAATCCACGGGCCAAATCGTGGCCGTGAAGAAGACCCACCTCTTACCCGACGACGACAAGAAAAGGGCGGCCTACTAAAAGCAACCCTCCGAGAAATCGCCATCCTCGAAGCTATTCCCCACTCTATCTACATCGTTCACTTGATCAGCGTAGTAGAGACCGATAACACTACTTACCTCATCTTCGAATACCTCGACACAGACTTGAAAAGGTTCATCGGGCAGAAGCCCGGCCCGCTGCCCGACGAAATGGTGAGGATCTTTCTGTATCAGCTGTTGAAAGGGGTGGCCGATTGCCACGAGCACTTCATTGCTCATAGAGATTTGAAGCCTCAGAATCTTTTGTTGGATGTGAAACTGGGCTTGCTGAAGGTAGCAGATTCGGTTTAGGGAGACAGATTTTGGATCCTGCGAATAGGGTTTATACCCACAACGTCGTTTCCTTGTCTTACCGCCCGCCTGAGGTTGTTTTTTTTTTTTCTTCTCATTCTTTTTCTTGGATTATCTCTGTGCATTGACTTCAGTCTTAATCCTCAGATTCTTCTTGGGGCAGTTCATTACAGTATATCGGTGGATATGTGGTCGGTGGGCTGCATTTTTGCAGAGATGGCGACTGGAAAAGTTCTGTTCAGTGGAGATTCTGAGTTTCAGCAGCTTTTAGAGATTTTCAAGTGTTGGGAACGCCTAAGGAGGAAAAATGGCCGGCGGTTATTTCACTACAAGACTGGCATATATATCCTGAATGGGAACCTAAAGACTTGGCAAGTTTCGTGCCTTCGCTCGAACCAAAAGGCGTCGATCTCTTGTCTAAGATGCTTACGTATAATCCCGAAAGTAGGGTTTCTGCAGTGGAGGCTTTGGACCATCCTTACTTCGACAGCCTCGACAAGTCTCAGTTCTGACGTATGGATTGTTTGTGTTTTACGGTTGGAAGTATTCGTTAATCTCATAAGAAGCTCGAACGAACGACGAGCTTTCTTTCTTCATGTCTTTGCCAAATGATCATTTAACGACTATTCTGTCGTTGCTGTTTTGTTTCAAAGTTCAAACTTTTTTCTTTACAGACTCAGATTCTCCAGCATGTATATGCGTTACAGTACATTGATTCATCGTACTAAGAGGAATTCTCTGATAGATACGGAGAAAAGGGTGCTGATAAGTGGTTTGGATCAAGAAAATGTATACCACTGAATTGCATATTCCTCCACAGTTCGAATAAAGACATCAATCACCAAATGAATAAGAAATAATCAACCAAATGAGCCCTTACACTGCAAAGAGATGATCTTTCACTAGGACTTAACCGAACCATTCGCGATGCTCTTACCAATGATATTCGGATTGCCGTTAGAATCCAAGCCATAGACATGTCCCATCTTAGCACGTTTCGTCTCGAGGTATCTCTTGTTTTCTTTAGTGATGGGAGTCACGAGTGGGACCCTCTCAGCCACGGTCAAGCCATAGCCCTTGAGTCCACTGTACTTTGCTGGGTTGTTCGTCATCAGCTTCATTGTCCTAACGCCGAGATCTCTAAGTATCTGAGCTCCGATCCCATACTCCCTCGAATCCACGGGCAAGCCCAGCTCTTCGTTGGCCTCGACAGTATCCCGCCCATCGTCTTGGAGATTGTAGGCCCGAAGCTTATGGCCCAGGCCAATCCCTCTACCCTCGTGCCCACGTAAATAGACCAAAACGCCCCTGCCCGCCGCCTCTATCTCTTGCATTGCGAGGGAGAGTTGGTTCCCGCAATCACACCTTGCTGAGCCAAATATGTCTCCCGTGAGACATTCTGAGTGCACTCGAACGAGAATGTCTTGCCCATCGCCAATATTTCCCTGTGATGCCAAAAACTGCGTTCAGTATATTGTATTTTCAAGATAAGAAAAATGAGTGTGTTTATGAGTTAGTTCATCACTCTCTTCTCACCTTAACCATGGCGATGTGTTCGATTCCATCCAAGATTGACCTGTAGCAGTGAGCGGTGAACGGGCCCCACATAGTAGGCAGACGGGCTGCAGAGGAGTGCTCGACTAATCTGTCCCTTTTCCTCCTATACCTGGCGAAATAAAACAACTTTTGTTTCAGCCCTACTTAATCCAGGAACTGAACGATCTTCGAAATAGCCTGTTATAGGTTTATTTTTACCTGATTAAATCGGCGATGGAGATGACTTTCAAATTCTCCTCCTCTGCAAACTGACGAAGCCTGGGCAGTCTAGCCATAGAACCATCATCGTCAACGATCTCACATAAAACTCCCGCGGGTTCTAACCCAGCCAAGACCGAAAGATCAACAGCAGCTTCTGTGTGTCCAGCCCTTTTTAGTACGCCGCCTTCTCTGTACATCAATGGGAAAATGTGTCCGGGGCGATTGAAATCGTCGGGCTTCGAATCTTGGGATGCAAGGGAGAGTATTGTCTTGGCCCTGTCGCTCGCTGAAACTCCCGTGGTTGTCCCTTCTTTTGCATCCTAGCGAAAATTACAGAAAAAGGTGAGACCTTTTTCGTTCTTGTCTGTAGATTTATATGTTAGAAAACGAATTAACCCACTTACCACGGAGACAGTAAATGCAGTTCTGAGTTTATCCTCGTTTTCCTTGTGATTGACCATCAAGGGAAGCTTCAGCCTCTCCAAGTCTTCTTCTTTCATGCTAACGCAGACTATCCCAGTCCCATGCTTCACGAAGAAAGCCATGGCCTCTGGCGTGACTTTCGAGGCAGCCATGATTAAATCTCCTTCGTTTTCTCTGTCTTCGTCGTCTACGACCACGACCATCTACAACAATCGATTCAGCAAATAAGCAATCAACCTTCAAAAAGACATATCTTTTATAATACCAAGGAAAAAACAGACACAAACCTTTCCATTACGAATGTCTTCGATGGCTTCCTGGATGGAAGAAAAACCTCGTGATGGCCTGTCCAAATCGAACTCGTCGTTGTCGACTGGGAACCCACTTGTCGTGGAGCCAAGTCAGCGGAGAGTGAACCTAACTTTACGATATCAGATTGCATTTCAACTCCAGCCGATAAACCAGTGATGATTGCATTGCTGGCAACAGTTGAGCCATTGGGATGAGAGAAGAGCTCGTTTTCTCCAGAGATCAAGGCAGATCTGATCTTGATATTGGGTTGGCTGTGAACCCTACTTTAGAATTGGTCAGGTTTGAGAATTCTACGATGTTGAACAGCCCGAATTTTTTCAACGTCCTGTAAGAGAGAGGAAAGGTTGAATTGAATGTCATTACTTCATTACAAGAAACAGATAGAGACACAAAAATGTGTCTTGCGAGCTTCTAACTGATGCCAAATTAGCTTATGAGTGCAGTACAGGCATACAGCAGTTGGTGAATTCATCCAATTATGGAATAGATCCTTAGTAAGTGGAGGGACAAATCAGAGGAAGAAAATAAGCTAAGAAAGGCCAAAGTCTTATAGAACGAGTCCATAAATGAAGCAACTTTTCGTTCTAGAGCTGTATTTGCTCCTCAACTTCAAGTTAAAAATTGACCAATGGTCAATCTCTCAGTAAAAATTTCCAGATCTTGTAATAAAGTGTAGCATTTCAATCAAA
>JAPQWV010002829.1:0-49938 GCA_027422505.1 Craterostigma plantagineum | reverse complement strand
TCAAAACTTTGACGCAACCATCAAACTCCTACCTCTCCTTCGCGGAAAACAGGCAAAAAAGCAAACAGAGATGTGAACAAAGACCTCTTCTGAGATGAAGAATACAATGGAAAAATAAAAGGGAGTTTGGAAAATAAGACAAGGAAAGATGAGATGAGATGGGAAATGAACCAAGCAAAAACTAAAATAAATAAAAGGAATTGGTGGGGGTGGGGGTGGTGTGAACTGTGAAATTGAAAGAAAGATGTTTGCGAGGATTAATGACACTAACCTTTAATTTAGACAAGAACACACCTCACCAAAGGTCCACATACCTCACCACCTCCACAAGGTTTCACAATTTTTTTTTTTTCGTCAATGCAATATAAAGCTCATGGTAGTAATTTTGGATTCAAATTATTCAATTGACGAGTAGAAACTCAAGATGGGAATGTTAAAAATTTAATCTTGGGATGGAGTATTGTTCCAATAAGATGTCACGGAAGTTGATTAATATAATATAATTATACGTTAATGTCGTGTCAAATGTGTCTCCTTGAGATATAGATCATGGAAAGTGAATGAAATAATAAAAGGTTGTCACTTATCATCAAAGGGTTGCCTTTTGTTTGTGCGGTGGCTTATTACCCAATGTATTGTATTGCATGTGTAATTTGTAGTTATCTTTTTCTTACATGTCACGTAGTGCCTGTTTTCAACTCCAAAGGCCGCACCGAATGGTAAGAACTAAGAAAGATTTTTATCATTTCTTTTGAAATTAGGTTTGGTAATATCGTACCGAAAATTTTCGGTATGGTATCATACTTTACCAAAAAAGTCGATATACCAAAATTTTCGATAGTTTCGATACCATTCGATACTATAAGAACGGTATTTAGGTATTTTTCCCCAACCCTAATTTTAATTAGATGACAATGTCATGTTGCACTTGAAGTGTTTCTTGAATTAGTTTAATTGAGTGGCAGTTTGAAAAGTCGCATTATGGAAAACTAGAAAGAATTTATAATTATGAGTCCTAGCATGCATAAATATAAACGAAAGTTAATACGAGTTCTTAATGGCGATTTAATGCGATGTTAAATATTTATGAACGTACATATATGTGTGAACCCACGGGCTAATTGCCATTAGGGAGGAGACACGTTGTTACGTGAGATTAATTAATTCCAGTAATATTTTTTAATCATTATAAAATTTTTTTATTTCGATGAAATTATAAAATATCTTCAGATTTCAAGCTTATCGTAATTCACGGGAATAATTTTTTCCAGGAGTATAATCTTTCTCTTGGGTTAAGAAATTATGAGAAATCATTGGATGTCATCACCGTGTCCGTCTATATTGATCGTGACTCTTTTTTTGATTTTATGGATTTGACTAACGATACGAGCTAACACTCGTCTCAGTCCGCCATCGGCAAATCTTTCTTTTTCCCCGAAGGTTTGATTACCTTCATGGATTTAGATTAATGATCTCATGTGATTTTATCAGGTGCGATGAAGACATAGCATGATGGGTTTGTCTTGCAGCTGCTAATCTCGCAAATCGATGAGCGACGAAGAGGCTTGATGTTAAAAAATTCGTTAATGATCTCGTTGGGAGAAAAATCCCGTGGCTACGATTGATTTAATAAACTCTGTGAACTATGTAGTCGATGTGTTCGATGATTTGCGTTACACCTGAATGACGAACTTCATGACGGGGAGGGGAGATGCATATTGAGAATAATAAGCTTTTTACTATCCATTTATGGTTAATCTTCCATCGTTTTAAATGTTCGATTTCCCGTCTTCCAACAAACTCATCGAATTTGCAGGATCAGTGTAGCATCATCAAGAACTCAGAACTTAAGGGGAATAATATGCTTGATCAACAAAAAATAATATGGACTGCAATGTTTTGAGTATGAGCTCGGGCGAAGAAAAGGCAAAGTGGAGCGCGTTCGAAGGCATAAGGACGATGCCATTAACGCCCGAAGCTCTCATGTGCTGAGATTAATTCTGCCATTACAGTTCTCGACGTGCATCTGCTTCCTCTTACAATCTCCGCGCACTGACGAAGCCCAAAACCTCCTACAAAGCTGACCCAAGGTATCTATGAAGTCTCAATTGAAGAAGCTTTTTCCTTCTTTCTCATTAGCCTTGCTGTTGTAGTAGTTGCTCTTGTAATAAACATGGCTTGAAGAGGAAAATTCGGGAATATGTAATGACGTTAGGCCATTTCTTCCTCTCCTTAGTAGTTTTCCATGCGTCTGTAATTTTCTATGAATCGAATTTAGTCGAGTTCCACTTCAAGATTACTAGTTCTTTTTGAAGTCGATACGAAACTGAGTTAATATTTTATATCATATCCTATCACCTAATCTTTACAATGATTAAAGTTCGTGGGGTGAAAAAAAAAAGATCGAATAATCAAGTCAAAACATATAAGAAATCGTTTGTAACATCAAGAATAACCAAGAAACTATATTCCATGTCATAAAATAGGTTATAACAATTTTGGGTACACAAGGGTTTCCTCTTATGCAGTTTTCATACGTCACGCAGTGAACTAGACCAGGTTTCACTTTCAAAGTACCACCTTAGATTCACCCCTCAAATTAGGTAATATTAATTTAGTTTAGACAAAAACATAAAATATCATAATAATTAAATAAATAAAGACCATTTCTTCCCTTAAACCTAGCCACGATCATGAAAACACAATCACGGCATGATCCAAGCTTTTGAATCCAACGGCTGTGGTAGGTCAAGAGGTTTAGACGTATGAAACCCATATAAATGACCTCATTGTTAGTTACATCTCAGCGCGATAACCCAACAAAAGTAAATCCCCTTACCCCATCCTCTCCATCTTCGCGTTAATATATATATATATTATTATATATATATATATATAATATATATAACGCGAATCTTAGCCGCCATATATTTTCCTCATTCATCATCTCATTATCGTTTTTTCTGAATTTTTGGCCGGCAAACAAAGAACGGAACAATATTATCTAAAGAATCTTTTAATTACAATTGAGGCCCTAAAGCTATAGCCATTGAAGCAAATTGTGTAGAACCCTTTGTTGATAACGTTGATAACTTTAACCTTGCTTGGCATGATTAGGAGAATATGTCAATAATTAGGTCAAGGGTCTGTTTTCTTCTTGACATAAGAAAGAAATAACAGACCGACGACGCCTATTTAATGGACAATCTTTCCGTAGAAGAGAGAAAAAATGATGTATTTAAAGGGACAATCTTAATCTTTACCAGTGCAGGTAGAAGAGAGAAAATGATGGATAACGACCTTCTGTTAGGGGAGTGATAATTTTACCCACTCTACCATCTACCACCTACATAACTATCTATCTACTCTATTATTATCTACTCTATTACTAATAATAATATTATTATATTTTATTAGTATGATGTCTTGCCTATAAATAGGCTACAAGGCATTGAACAAAATCACACCAAAGAGCCAAAGTAAAATAGAGGAGAGAAAGAAAGAGAAAGAGGAGAAAAAAAATAGAGGGTTTGTTCGGTATTTACTCCAACTATAAAGAGAGATAGTGAATGTTTTCTCCTTTATAGATTGAGAGGTTGTAACTCCTGTTTTTACCCCAGTAATAAAATTTCTACCTCGCCGTGGTTTTTACCCCAAGTTAAAAGGGGTTTTCCACGTAAATTCTCGTGTCCATTTTATCCTCACAGTAATTTCCAATATTATTACGCTGTCCATTTCGCAACAAGTGGTATCAGAGCCAGTCCTGATTGATATTCCGATTATGCTCTGTGGTTGCAGCTTTGTCTGATCTTCCACATCAGAAGGATATCGAAAAGGTTATCGTTACGGAAGAGTTTTTTGGCAAGTCGTGGTAATAGACTGTGTAAGTAATTTCTGTCTAGGTGGCTGGTGCCAAGCGGGACACATAGTGACCCCACCAGATCTCATCTGGGAATTTACTTAGAAGGGTAATTTTGTCTAGAAAGCTGGTCGCTACCCTTTCTGCAAATTATCTGATCAGTACTATTTGGCTGGACTGTCGAATTTCTCCGACGATAGCGACGTGGGAAAAATGGCAGCTAAAAATGAAATGAGAATTCAACGGGAGAAACTACTCACTGTGGAAAATGAGGATAAAGGCAATTTTACTCAAAGAAAATTGTGTCTTGAGGCGATCACTGGCAGACCAACACCAATCACAAGTGACGTCAAATGGAAGAAGACAGACGGGAGAGCGCCATCGCTAATATTCATCTGACATTAGCAGATGATATATTATCAAGCGTCGAAGAGCGAAAGAAATAATGGGACCATCTTGAGAATTGTATCAAGTCAAGTCACTCCACAGCCGAATTTTCTTGAAGAGAAAATTATATCATCTACGAATGGAAGAATCTTCTTCAGTGACCGAGCACATCAACAAGTTGAACACTTTGTTCTCTCAACTAAGAGACTTGGACTACAAAATAGAGCCAAGTGAACGTGCTGAGCTTCTACTACTGCAAAGTTTGCCAGACTCCTACGATCAACTCGTCATCAACTTGAGCAACAACCAAGCTGCGGGAAAACTTATCTTCGATAGTATTGCAGCTGGGTTTCTCGAAGAAGAAAGTCGGCCGCAATAACAAAGAAGACAAGTTATAAATGTCCCAACAGGCGGAAGCGTTTACGGTGACGAGGGCAGATCAGGAGCTCGTGGTCCAAATGTGAGCCGAAAACGGACAAGACCCGGAGAGTCTGGTCCAAGTGGGAGTCAAAAAACGGCAAAGCCTTGTTATGAAAAATAAGAAGGTTATAAAGTGCTACCACTGTGGCAAGAAAGGTCATATGAAGAAAGATTGTTGGGCTCTAAATAAAAATCCAATGCCCAGGAAACTCCGCCAACACTACCGACGATGGAATTGCCTTGGTGTGTGAAGCCGCAACCACTATCGCTGAAAAGGGAAGATTCAAACGACGTTTGGCTCATCGACTCAGCAGCTACTTTCACATGACCTCTCGAAAGGAATGGTTTCATCAATACGAGCCAACCTTTGGAGGATATGTCTACAGCTGCAATGACCAGGCGCTGAAATTGTCGGGGTGGGCACGGTTCAAATAAAGATGTACGATGGCACTGTGCGTACCATCCATGCTGTCCGACATGTGGAGGGCTTGAAGAAAAATCTGTTGTCTGTGGGGCAATTGGATGATCTTGGTTTCAAAATTGAATTGGAGAACAAGATAATGAAGGTATCCAAAGGAGTACTAGTAGTGATGAAGGGAGAAAAGATAGCTGCAATCTATACACGCTGAAGGGAGAGACTCTGCAAGCAGGGCAAGCATCTGTTGCTACAACAAGTTCAAGCGAAAAGTCTACAATGACTTGGCACAAGAAACTTGCCATATGTCTGAACAAGGCATGAAAATTCTTGCGCAAAAGAATCTACTTCCTGGTCTCACAACGGTGACGTACCATTCTGCGAGCATTGTATTGTGAGCAAGCAGCATCGCCTGAAGTTCTCCACTTCAAATTCTAGAAGCAAAGAATTCTAGAATTGATCCACTCTGACGTATGGCAAGCACCGGTCGCATCCCTGGGAGGAGCCAACTACTTCGTATCATTCTTAGACAACTACTCCAGGAGATGCTGGGTGTATCCAATAAGAAGAAGGACGAAGTTTCCTATCTTCAAACATACAAGGCGCGAGTTGAACTTGAAACCGGCAGAAAAATCAAGTGTCTCCGGTCAGATAATGGAGGGGATATACTGGCAAAGAATTCACTGAATTCTGTAAAGGCGCGGGCATCAGAATACAGTTCACCACGGCTTACACCACAACAAAAATGGAGTGGCAGAGCGGTTGAATAGGACCCTGTTGGAAAGAACAAGGGCTATGTTGAGAACTGCGGGCCTGGAAAAGAAGTTCTGGGCGGAAGCGGTCTGTACTGCCTGTTATGTGGTGAATCGGGCTCCATCTACTGCTATAGAGATGCGAACACCGATGGAAATGTGGACTGGTGGACCTGCAGATTATTCAGATCTCCATATATTTGGAAGTTCAACGTACGCGATGTACCACAACCAAGAAACAACGAAGTTGGATCCAAGTCCAGGAAATGCCTATTCTTGGGGTATGCTAATGGAGTAAAGGGGTATCGCTTGTGGGATCTCACTGACCACAAAGTGATTATCAGCAGAGATGTTATCTTCTTGGAGGATGACGATCAGAGCAAGTTGAAATGATAGCAGTTCAAAAGGCGTGACAAAGACTACACCGATGAAAGAAAATTGGAGCAATATAATTCTTCTGAAGCTGACCGGCACACGAAGAGCTCGACCCAGTCGAATCTGAAGTACCGGATCACTTGCGGTCATCACGCGAGCGTAGGCCGCCAAGTTGGCACTCAGATTATGAGATAGAGAGCAATCTTGCATACTGTTTTCTAACGGAGGATGGAGAGCCAACCACTTTCTAAGAAGCACTGAATAATTCAGATGCGAGTCTGTGGATTTCAGCGATGCAAGAGGAAATGGAAGCTCTCTATAAAATAAGACATGGAGTTGGTGCCATTACCGCAAGGAAGGAAACCCATTGGCAACAAATGGGTGTACAAAATCAAGCGGAATGGTGATGACCAGGTAGAGCGCTACCGTGCTAGACTGGTTGTAAAAGGATATGCTCAGAAAGAAGGGATTGACTTCAACGAAATTTTCTCACCGGTGGTTCGACTTACAACAGTCAGGGTGGTCTTGTCAATTGTGCTACATTTGACTTGCATCTTGAGCAGCTGGACGTGAAGACGGCCTTTCTCCATGGTGACCTGGATGAAGAAATATATATGCTTCAACCAGAAGGTTTCGAGGAACAAGGAAAAGAAGATCTGGTTTGCCGATTGATCAAATCTCTCTACGGGCTCAAACAAGCACCTCGATGCTGGTATAAGAGATTTGATTCCTTCATAATGAGTCTTGGCTACAACAGGCTATACTCAGATCCTTGTGCGTATTTCAAGAGATTTGGCAATGACGATTTCATCATGTTGCTGTTGTACGTCGACGATATGCTGGTAGCAGGACCCAACAAAGGTCGTATCGCAACTTTAAAGACTCAACTGGCCAGTGAATTCGAAATGAAGGACTTGGGGACCAGCAAACAATTCTTGGCGTGCAAATATCTCGAGACAGAAGCAAGCGGAAGATTTGGCTTTCCCAAAAGAATTATTGAAGAAAATCTACGAAGTTCAACATGCAAGATAGTAAGCCAATATCTACCCCTCTTGCTGCTAATTTCAAGCTTCCTCTGAAATGTGTCCTACCGATGACGAGAGGATAGAGATGTCTCGACTACCATATGCAGCGGCGTTGGAAGTCTAATGTTCGCAATGATATGTACCAGACCAGACATTGCCCATGCAGTGGGAGTTGTTAGCCGATACATGTCAAATCCTGGTCGAGAGCACTGGAGTGCTGTTAAGAGGATTCTCAGATATATCAAGGGAACCTCTGATCTGGCCTTATGTTACGGAGGTACAGATTTTACTGTCCATGGTTTTTGTTGATGCAGATTATGCTGGTGAACTTGATAAAAGCAGATCCACACCGGATATGTGTTCAGTCTTGCTGGCGGAGCCGTAAGCTGGGTTTCAAAACTGCAGTCCATTGTTGTAACGTCAACAACGGAAGCAGAATATGTCGCAGCTACACAAGCCAGTAAAGAGGCAATATGGTTGAAGATGTTGCTGGAAGAACTCGGCCACAAACAGGAGAACATTATTCTCTATTGTGATAGCCAGAGTGCATTGCATCTTGCAAGGAATCCAGCATATCATTCACCAAACACATCCGGGTCCAATACCACTTTGTTCGTGAACAAGTGGAAGCGGGACTGTGGACATGCAAAAAGTTCACACTGCGGATAATCTGGCAGACTACATGACCAAAGCAATTCCGTGGACAAGTTTATATGTGTCGTTCCTCCTGTGACTGACAGAATCTAAGGAAAAGGCGAGGTAGAAGAATGGTGTGAAGATCTGATTGGTCTTCAATCAAATCTACAAGTGGGAGATTGTTAGGGAGTGGTAATTTTACCCACTCTACCACTCTACCACTCTACATAACTATCTATCTACTCTATTATTATCTACTCTATTACTAATAATATATTATTTATTTGTGTTAGTATGATGTCTTGCCTATAAATAGGCTACAGGCATTGAACAAAAATCACACCAAAGAGCCAAGTAAATATAGAGAGAAAGAAAGAGAAGAGGAGAAAAAAAAATAGAGGGTTTGTTCGGTATTTACTCCAACTATAAAGAGAGATAGTGATGTTTTCTCCTTTATAGATTGAGAGGTTGTAACACTTTCGACAGTCGATCCCTTGAAATTTGTCAGCGGACAAAACCAAATACGCCCGTACTCTGAATTAAAACGCGAAAACCAAAGCTCTGCCTTCGGAGATTCTCGATTTACCCATTTCATCTGAGAAATTTTGCATAGAATGATAGAGTCCGTATAATTCGAGCTGTTCCAGCTACTCGATGTAGTTGACCCCGTTCCACTATTTATTCAATCAATAAGTAACGCGAACGAGAAGGCAATTTATGAAATTTGTATGACAAGTGTTTTTAAATTGTTCAGAATTGAATCACGGTAGATACTTTATTATTCCAAGTCACTGAACGCGAATAAGTAATGCGATAAAAATATTAATAAGTAATGCGATTGCGATGGATTACATAGTAACGACGATTGCGATTACATAGTTATAGACTGTTACTTATATTCCAAGTCACCGAACGCGAATAAGTAATGCGATAATGCGAAATAACTAGTAATGCGATTACATAGTAATGATAGACTGCGATTACATAGACTGTTAAAAAATTAGAAGGTTAGTTTCATTATGCCTCGCTCTTTTACGGTAGATACTTATTATTCCATGCGATAAAAATATTAATAAGTAATGCTCTCGCTCTTTTACGGTAGATACTTATTATTCCAAGTCACCGAACGCGAATAAGTAATGCGATAAAAGTATCAATAAGTATGCTATTGCGATTACATAGTAATGAAATGATAGACTGCGATTACATAGACTGTTACTTATAAGTCTGCGATAAAAAGATAATAAGTAATGCGAATAACTAGTAATGCGACTACATAGTAATGATAGACTGCGATTACATAGACTGTTAAAAAATTAGTTTCATTATGCCTCGCTCAAACATTTGGGGCCGCCTGCTGAGGTTGTTGAGTAGGTGCCATTAGATTGGTTATAACAAGATCTACAAATAAAAAATACAAAAACTTAATTAATTAAAAAAAATGTTTCATTGAAAAATAAATAATTGAATTTTTTTTACCAACGATTGATGTAATGGAGCCTTCAATTAAAATGACAGAATCTAAGAAAGTGCACCCACATTTTTTGGTGCACAGCCTCGGTGAAGGTGGTGATTAGAACTAATGCACAAGCTACTAACACAACATCAGTTTGAAAGCTCTTAGGGCTGAATGTTGGGAAGCTCGTAATTGTATTATGGATACTGCTAAAGCCCTGTGAAAAAACAAAATATATCTATCTATCTATCTATCTATATATATATATATATATATATATATAACTTTAATTAATTGATAAGAGAAACTCTTACCTGATTCCACAAATCACACCTACTGCCCACCTCATTTCAATGTGTACCTTTGTAGCCTTCCCTTCTACTAATGCTATAGCAGCAATTGCTATGGTGATTAAACAAACCATGTAATCCACAAACTGGGACAGAGGAGCTGCGTGAGGAGGAGCTGGCCCCTGCGTAGAAGGTGGCTGAAGACTGAGGAGGTGGTGCTGAAGAAGTAGCTGAAGCTGCACATTGAGTGGATTGAGATGCCGATTGAGGATGGGATGGAGGAGGTGGTGCTGAAGAAGTAGCTGAAGCTGCACATTGAGTGGATTGAGCAGGGCCGATGCCGATTGAGGATGTGATGGAGGAGGTGTGTGCTGAAGAAGTAGCTGAAGCTGCACATTGAGTGGATTGAGCAGGTGCCGATGCCGATTGAGGATGGGATGGAGGAGGTGGTGCTGAAGAAGTAGCTGAAGCTGCACATTGAGTGGATTGAGCAGGTGCCGATGCCGATTGAGGATGGGATGAGGAGGTGGTGCTGAAGAAGTAGCTGAAGCTGCACATTGAGTGGATTGAGCAGTGCCGATGCCGATTGAGGATGGGATGGAGGAGGGTGGTGCTGAAGAAGTAGCTGAAGCTGCACATTGAGTGGATTGAGCAGGTGCCGATGCCGATTGAGGATGGAATGGAGGAGGCGGTGCTGAAGAAGTAGCTGAAGCTGCACATAGTGGATTGAGATGCCGATTGAGGGATGTGATGGAGGAGGTGGTGCTGAAGAAGTAGCCGAAGCTGCAAATGAGTGGATTGAGCAGGTGCCGCCGATGCCGATTGAGGATGGGATGGAGGAGGTTGCTGAAGAAGTAGCTGAAGCTGCACATTGAGTGGATTGAGATGCCGATTGAGGATGGATGGAGGAGGTGGTGCTGAAGAAGTAGCTGAAGCTGCACATTGAGTGGATTGAGCAGGTGCCGATGCCTATTGAGGATGGGATGGAGGAGGTGGTGCTGAAGAAGTAGCTGAAGCTGCACATTGAGTGGATTGAGCAGGTGCCGATGCCTATTGAGGATGGGATGGAGGAGGTGGTGCTGAAGAAGTAGCTGAAGCTGCACATTGAGTGGATTGAGCAGGTGCCGATGCCGATTGAGGATGGGATGGAGGAGGTGGTGTGCTGAAGAAGTAGCTGAAGCTGCACATTGATGGATTGAGCAGGTGCCGATGCCGATTGAGGATGGGATGGAGGAGGCGGTGCTGAAGAAGTAGCTGAAGCTGCACATAGTGAATTGAGATGCCGATTGAGGATGGATGGAGGAGGTGGTGCTGAAGAAGTAGCTGAAGCTGCAAATTGAGTGGATTGAGCAGGTGCCGATCCGATTGAGGATGGGATGGAGGAGGTGTGCTGAAGAAGTAGCTGGAGGTGGTGCTGAAGAAGTAGCTGAAGCTGCACATTGAGTGGATTGAGCAGGTGTCGATGCCGATTGAGGATAGGATGGGGAGGTGGTGCTGAAGAAGTAGCTGAAGCTGCACATTGAGTGGATTGAGCAGGTGCCGATGCCGATTGAGGATGGGATGGAGGAGGTGGTGCTGAAGAAGCAGCTGAAGCTGCACATTGAGTGGATTGAGCAGGTGCCTATGCCGATTGAGGATGGGATGGAGGAGGTGGTGCTGAAGAAGCAGCTGAAGCTGCACATTGAGTGGATTGAGCAGGTGCCGATGCCGATGCGGATGGGATGGAGGAGGTGGTGCTGAAGAAGTAGCTGAAGCTGCACATTGAGTGGATTGAGCAGGTGCCGATGCCGATTGAGGATGGGATGGAGGAGGTGGTGCTGAAGAAGTAGCTGAAGCTGCACATTGAGTGGATTGAGATGCCGATTGAGGATGGGATGAAGGAGGTGGTGCTGAAGAATAGCCGAAGCTGCACATTGTGGATTGAGCAGATGCCGATGCGATTGAGGATGGGATGGAGGAGGTGGTGCTGAGAGAAGTAGCTGAAGCTGCACATTTTGGATTGAGATGCCGATTGAGGATGGGATGGAGGAGGTGGTGCTGAAGAAGTAGCTGAAGCTGCACATTGAGTGGATTGAGCAGGTGCCGATGCCGATTGAGGATGGAATGAAGGAGGTGGTGCTGAAGAAGTAGCTGAAGCTGCACATTGAGTGGATTGAGATGCCGATTGAGGATGGGATGGAGGAGGTGGTGCTGAAGAAGTAGCTGAAGCTGCACATTGAGTGGATTGAGCAGGTGCCGATGCCGATGAGGATGGAATGAAGGAGGTGGTGCTGAAGAAGTAGCTGAAGCTGCACATTGAGTGGATTGAGATGCCGATTGAGGATGGGATGGAGGAGGTGTGCTGAAGAAGTAGCTGAAGCTGCACATTGAGTGGATTGAGGAGGTGCCGATGCCGATTGAGGATGGGATGGAGGAGGTGGTGCTGAAGAAGTAGCTGAAGCTGCACATTGAGTGGATTGATTGAGGGTGGGATGGAGGAGGTGGTGCTGAAGAAGTAGCTGAAGCTGCACATTGAGTGGATTGAGCAGGTGCCGATGCCTATTGAGGATGGGATGGAGGAGGTGGTGCTGAAGAAGTAGCTGAAGCTGCACATTGAGTGGATTGAGCAGGTGCCGATGCGATTGAGGATGGGATGGAGTAGGTGGTGCTGAAGAAGTAGCTGAAGCTGCACATTGAGTGGATTGAGCAGGTGCCGATGCCGATTGAGGATGGGATGGAGGAGGCGGTGCTGAAGAAGTAGCTGAAGCTGCACATAGTGGATTGAGATGCCGATTGAGGATGGGATGGAGGAGGTGGTGCTGAAGAAGTAGCTGAAGCTGCACATTGAGTGGATTGAGCAGGTGCCGATGCCGATTGAGGATGGAATGGAGGAGGTGGTGCTGAAGAAGTAGCTGGAGGTGGTGCTGAAGAAGTAGCTGAAGCTGCACATTGAGTGGATTGAGCAGGTGCCGATGCCGATTGAGGATGGGATGGAGGAGGTGGTGCTGAAGAAGTAGCTGAAGCTGCACATTGAGTGGATTGAGCAGGTGCCGATGCCGATTGAGGATTGGAATGGAGGAGGCGGTGCTGAAGAAGTAGCTGAAGCTGCACATAGTGGATTGAGATGCCGATTGAGGATGTGATGGAGGAGGTGGTGCTGAAGAAGTAGCCGAAGCTGCAATTGAGTGGATTGAGCAGGTGCCGATGCCGATTGAGGATGGGATGGAGGAGGTGGTGCTGAAGAAGTAGCTGAAGCTGCACATTGAGTGGATTGAGATGCCGATTGAGGATGGGATGGAGGAGGTGGTGCTGAAGAAGTAGCTGAAGCTGCACATTGAGTGGATTGAGCAGGTGCCGATGCCTATTGAGGATGGGATGGAGGTGGTGCTGAAGAAGTAGCTGAAGCTGCACATTGAGTGGATTGAGCAGGTGCCGATGCCGATTGAGGATGGGATGGAGGAGTGGTGCTGAAGAAGTAGCTGAAGCTGCACATTGAGTGGATTGAGCAGGTGCCGATGCCGATTGAGGATGGGATGGAGGAGGCGGTGCTGAAGAAGTAGCTGAAGCTGCACATAGTGAATTGAGATGCCGATTGAGGATGGGATGGAGGAGGTGGTGCTGAAGAAGTAGCTGAAGCTGCAAATTGAGTGGATTGAGCAGGTGCCGATGCGATTGAGGATGGGATGGAGGTGGTGGTGCTGAAGAAGTAGCTGGAGGTGGTGCTGAAGAAGTAGCTGAAGCTGCACATTGAGTGGATTGAGCAGGTGTCGATGCCGATTGAGGATAGGATGGAGGAGGTGGTGCTGAAGAAGTAGCTGAAGCTGCACATTGAGTGGATTGAGCAGGTGCGATGCCGATTGAGGATGGGATGGAGGAGGTGGTGCTGAAGAAGCAGCTGAAGCTGCACATTGAGTGGATTGAGCAGGTGCCTATGCCGATTGAGGATGGGATGGAGGAGGTGGTGCTGAAGAAGCAGCTGAAGCTGCACATTGAGTGGATTGAGCAGTGCCGATGCCGATTGCGGATGGGATGGAGGAGGTGGTGCTGAAGAAGTAGCTGAAGCTGCACATTGAGTGGATTGAGCAGGTGCCGATGCCGATTGAGGATGGGATGGAGGAGGTGGTGCTGAAGAAGTAGCTGGAGCTGCTGCACATTGAGTGGATTGAGATGCCGATTGAGGATGGGATGAAGGAGTGTGCTGAGAAGTAGCTGAAGCTACACATTGAGTGGATTGAGCAGATGCCGATGCCGATTGAGGATGGGATGGAGGAGGTGGTGCTGAAGAATTAGCTGAAGCTGCACATTGAGTGGATTGAGATGCCGATTGAGGATGGGATGGAGGAGGTGGTGCTGAAGAAGTAGCTGAAGCTGCACATTGAGTGGATTGAGCAGGTGCCGATGCCGATTGAGGATGGAATGAAGGAGGTGGTGCTGAAGAAGTAGCTGAAGCTGCACATTGAGTGGATTGAGCTGCCGATTGAGGATGGGATGGAGGAGGTGGTGCTGAGAAGTAGCTGAAGCTGCACATTGAGTGGATTGAGGAGGTGCCGATGCGATTGAGGATGGGATGGAGGAGGTGGTGCTGAAGAAGTAGCTGAAGCTGCACATTGAGTGGATTGATTGAGGGTGGGATGGAGGAGTGGTGCTGAAGAAGTAGCTGAAGCTGCACATTGAGTGGATTGAGCAGGTGCCGATGCCTATTGAGGATGGGATGGAGGAGGTGGTGCTGAAGAAGTAGCTGAAGCTGCACATGAGTGGATTGAGCAGGTGCCGATGCCGATTGAGGATGGGATGGAGTAGGTGGTGCTGAAGAAGTAGCTGAAGCTGCACATTGAGTGGATTGAGCAGGTGCCGATGCCGATTGAGGATGGATGGAGGAGGCGGTGCTGAAGAAGTAGCTGAAGCTGCACATAGTGGATTGAGATGCCGATTGAGGATGGGATGGAGGAGGTGGTGCTGAAGAAGTAGCTGAAGCTGCACATTGAGTGGATTGAGCAGGTGCCGATGCCGATTGAGGATGGAATGGAGGAGGTGGTGCTGAGAGTAGCTGGAGGTGGTGCTGAAGAAGTAGCTGAAGCTGCACATTGAGTGGATTGAGCAGGTGCCGATGCCGATTGAGGATGGGATGGAGGAGGTGGTGCTGAAGAAGTAGCTGAAGCTGCACATTGAGTGGATTGAGCAGGTGCCTATGCCGATTGAGGATGGGATGGAGGAGGTGGTGCTGAAGAAGTAGCTGAAGCTGCACATTGAGTGGATTGAGCAGGTGCCGATGCCGATTGAGGATGGGATGGAGGAGGTGGTCCTGAAGAAGTAGCTGAAGCTGCACATTGAGTGGATTGAGCAGGTGCCGATGCCGATTGAGGATGGGATGGAGGAGGTGTGCTGAAGAAGTAGCTGAAGCTGCACATTGAGTGGATTGAGGAGTGCCGATGCCGATTGAGGATGGGATGGAGGATGTGGTGCTGAAGAAGTAGCTGAAGCTGCACATTGAGTGGATTGAGCAGCTGCCGATGCCGATTGAGGATGGGATGGAGGAGGTGGTGCTGAAGAAGTAGCTGAAGCTGCACATTGAGTGGATTGAGATGCCGATTGAGGATGGGATGGAGGAGGTGGTGCTGAAGAAGTAGCTGAAGCTGCACATTGAGTGGATTGAGCAGGTGCCGATGCCGATTGAGGATGGGATGGAGGAGGTGGTGCTGAAGAAGTAGCTGAAGCTGCACATTGAGTGGATTGAGCAGGTGCCGATGCCGATTGAGGATGGGATGGAGGAGGTGGTACTTAAGAAGTAGCTGAAGCTGCACATTGAGTGGATTGAGCAGGTGCCGATGCCGATTGAGGATGGGATGGAGGAGGTGGTGCTGAAGAAGTAGCTGAAGCTGCACATTGAGTGGATTGAGCAGGTGTCGATGCCGATTGAGGATGGGACGGAGGAGGTTCCAGTAATTCTCTTAGTGTTACCATTGCTGAGCATTAAAAATAATTTGAGCAACTTAAATTACAGAATATATATATAGCATAGCTGGAGAATAGTGGCCGTCGATTTAATATCAATTGAGCCTCAGATTTGTGCCACGTTGATCATGGCTCATGCTTTGTGCGTGTCACTTTCTAATATACACCCTCAGATCTTGATCGGACGATCAATAATATCAATCCGCGTAGTACGATGATATCTCATCTGAGCCGTTCATGTCATTGGCGCCTCATCGTATGGTCCATATAATCTGCCGCCAAAACCTTAAGATCACGTGCTCAAGCAGCTTCGACTTGTATTTTCTCTTTAATCCTTCAACTCTAAGTTATTTGCGATTTGAAGATGATTAATTTTTTTCCTTGCCTCAATCATATTGTCGTAACTTCATAATCATTTGTAGTCTTGAAGTTCTATTAGCTAGTGAGTGATTTGTTGGTTATAATGACAACGTCTACGCGGACATCTACCATTAAATGACACTCAATAAAACAAATGCAAGCTTTACTTCGAATTCGAAAGCTTTACTTCAAATTCGAAATACATTACGATAAACATTTATCTTAGTCCATAGTTCATAAAACCAACCACTAAATTAAGGTTTGTAGACTCCCAGTAGTATAAAAATGCTTGGCATGAACGAAATGAACTTCTCCATAATTGCCACGTCGGCCTGCAGCTGCAAGATTATCAAGTTCATACATATAGTCAAATTAAATCGCATAGACTCAATTATAATAAAGCTTTACGTATCGATCGAAAAAGCAATCAACAATTTGCCTGATCTTTTTGTAAATGCAAATGGTTCCGATTCTAGATGAATCCTACATCCTTCCTTTATTATCGCTGGTTTTTTAGAGAATACAGCTAAGAGAATGAAAACATCCACGAAGAAAACACATCGACGAAGAAAACACTAGAGAAACAAATCGGCCTGTTCTAATTACTTATTCTAATTTCCGAATAAGGGGTTCTAATAAGTGAAATAGCAACTAAGCTCATAAACACCTAAGCCGCGCGTTTTAAACTAGAGTAGCAACTTAAAAGATGGCTTCACCAACATTCATCAGTTCTTCAACTACAATTCAACACTTTCCTAGCCTAATGTTTCGACATACGCACTTACCCAACGATCCATAAGCTTGAACGGAATGCTAATACGTCCCAGGCGGATAATATAATAATAATAATAATAATAATAATAATAATAATACGGAGGAATATTATTAGCAGCATGATAATAAGCTGTGCTCGGCGGGTAATTAGGCGATGGGCTTAAGCGGGTCGGGTTTTCACAGTGGTAGGGTAGCAGTGACTAAGGAATGGGTGGTGGTGTGGTGGAATCGTATTTAGGGTTTTCATCCATCGTATTATTACATATATACACAACACACATCAGGGGTGAATGAAGTAGTCCTCTATTTGTTAATTAATTACTTTAATATATAATATCTTTTTTTTAAATTTATCCCCACAGTACATACTAAAGTTATATTTCATATATTTGGCAATGAAAATAGCATATTTCAAAACCACGGATAGTACAAAATAAATTATATTGTGCACACACGTGTGCAAGTAAATACTAGTATATAGTGGTTTAACTCCTCGTAATGATTTTGTGATTATTATGTAGTCAAACATTGAGAATGTAATTGTTAGGACCGCCGAACTATGTAACCGGGAAAGGTAATATGATATATATGAGGGAAATGTTATGTTGCCAACCCACTTTAATCTTTACCAAAGCATAGAAAAAGAGAAGAAAATACCAATACGAGTTTCAACCAGGGAGGGCTGAAACCTAGGCCCGACGTCGTTTGGTCGGGCCAAGATAATTAGAGGATATCATCATAAAACTTAGTTTTCATATTTATTAAATAGGAAAAAGTTTAAATAGAAAAAGAAAAAGGGAAACTAACTCTCTAAATTATCGGCCGCGGCATAGAGCAAAATGGATGGGACTCCTGACCTCTACGTGGCCTGCCCCTAGCCGAGGGTCGTGGCGTCGTCGATATCTCGGCCCGAAATCCCGATGGCCGGCCCGAGTAGACCACGCGCCGATATGATGTCCTTGCCGAGCTGGGATGCGGGCCATAGGCCCGAAGCAGTGTTGAGGCCCAAGAGGTCGGGGGAATTAGTGGTTTCGGGCCGTGACACGCTCAAATACAAGCAAGTGTACTAGGTCGTGCAAGTAGTATAAAACGGACGAAGTCCGAGTATCGATCCACGAAGACAGCTCGATTAATTCTAAGAAATATTCCTAATTCTAATTTAAACTAACGGAAATTTTATAGTTTTGGTGATTTGATAAAAGAGATAAAACACAAATAATAAAATAAACGCAAATAAAATAGGTGAGGATTGAGCAGTTAACGACGAACGTGATCAAGACACATGCTCGGCACGAATATTCCTACGTCTTCATGCAATATCATCTATCTAATCAACATGAATCAAGTCATGGTGGAATTTCCTAATATATGTGCTACCCGTTATTCACGTAACTAGCAACCCTACGTAGTAGAGAACCAATCAACTATATGTCTATATGACTGTAGTTCCTATACGTGCATTCAATCTTCGTGAAATTTCCCGAGTTTAGACGCTTTCGGCGCCTAAGGTCTCGAAACCACACATACGAAACCGAATTCCATCTCTGGTCTGTTTTACGTAGTGGTATGCAATGTTTTGTTCTAATCGGTTTAATCACTTAGTCCGTCTCATAAACCAATCAATAATCATACGCATGGGGGCCAATCACACGTACGCATATGAAGCACAAACAAAGAATACATAACTGAATCACATGATTAAATAAAATAATAATTGCATTATACGTAGTCATAATCCGCCTCACACGGCCTTCATCACAAAGAAATTAAGCTAGCATATTAATATACGAAGACGACAACGAATCAGAAGAAAACATTGTCGAAAACGAAATATTAAAAGGTAAGAAATTCGCATTTTTTCGGTGCTCGATTTGTCTTGCTCTTGGCCGTTGTTCGCCTTCTTATTCTCAGCAGTCAAAGTTTGTTATTTTTATTTCAGCCGTCGCCCTCTAATTTTATTTTCTGTCGTGAGCCTCCGTCATACGTGGTCTGAGGCTTTAAATAGAACTAGTTACTTGCACCGACTTGAATTAATGGGCCTCGCTGCATATGGAATTTAAAACTTTGAATTCCCTATTCAATCGCGATTCACACGTCTTTATTGGTCTTGGTGTTTGGCTTCAATGATTGTGTGGCATCACTCAATGGTTGTTGGTAAGGGCTGGTCCCACGTGAACTCATAACATTGATTTGACTGTTCTCAATGTACCGCCATCACATGCAAGCTAATTTGCCTTTTTCGTTTTCAGCTCCTCACATCCCCATATATGCAATTGTGTTCCAATTCACTATGATACCTACGGAATAAGGAATATGATATAATCATAAAATATTCAAAGATATTCAAACAAATAATAACCAAAGATGCAAGTTTACGAGTGTAAAAATCACGTAAAATCCTAACTTATCAGGCCGACGGGCCGGGTCGGCGTGGGAGGACAGGAATCCGGGCTGGTTTTGGACGAGGGCTTGGTGCTGAACCCGTGTAAGGCGTGGTCGTCGTAGGTGGGCTTTCTCAAACATACTATTGTTGGGTTTATTGAGCCTAATGGGCCATTGGGCCCAAATTGGGTAATTAACCCGTTAATAAATTTAGTTCCGGTTTTAGTTAAATCGGGAAGTCATCGGATGTCGAAACGAGAAATCATTGAAAGATTACGAATCTATGATTCACGGGGATTCTAACGAATATTAATACGCTCAAAACCGATATCGGGTGAATGAGAAATTAATTTCCGAAGTTGGCCCAATAATCATTAAAATGATTGGTAGTGTTTAAGTGGGGAATCAAGTGTCCCACATTGGTTAGACACTAAGAAAATCTTCACTATATATATAGAAACCCATGTGGGTTTATTCAAAGGGCTTGCCATGTGTATAGCTTAAATGGGCTTGTGGGCTTAAGTGGGTTTAAGTGGACTTGAGAAACTTGGGTGAGTTTTGCCCAAATAACAACCCGGTGCGAGTCGGTGCCTCGCACCGACGAGCACCGAGCACCGAGCACCGAGCCCGAGCCCGTGCCCGTGCCGTGCCCGCGGCCGAGGCCTAGCCGTGCCGTGCCAAAGTGCGCAATGGGCGCTTTGAGGCGCGCACTTCGCACGACGCATCGGAGCGAGGAGCATTGAGGAGCTACTTAAATTTTTCCTCCGGTAGGCGGCGACGGCGACGGTGCCGATGACATGGCAGTCGAGGTGAGGATGATTGGGCAGCCCAGAAGTGATGGCTTGATCCATTTGATCAATTGGGCTGAAGTGGGTTGTTGGGCTAATTCGGCCCAACTCAAGGAAGTGTCGGTCGGCCCAACTAGAGGCGTCGGTAGCCGCCTCGGGCCGTCGGTCGGAGAATCGGGCCGCCGCCGGTGGGACACGCCTGAGATTCGGGCTGTCGGCCCGAGAATCGGGCCTGTCGTGGGCCGGTAATAAACCGACAGTCCAATAGATGCAAAATGTTGCAATATAGTCCCTGGAAAATTACAGAAGTAGCCCAGCAAGTTCTTGAATTTGCGAACAAGTCCCTGCGACATAAAATCTATAAATAGGCCCCCATGGAGATGGAAAATTCATTCAGAAAAACCCACTCATATTTACATAATTCACTCCCAACTCCCTAAAATCCCGAAGCAAGAAAAACTCGAGTTTCGGTACGATTCGTCGAAAAACTCTAGTCGTTGTGCTGCGATTACGAGTTAAGAAAATGTCGTTGTATCTTGGGGACGATCGCTGATAACCGAAAGCACAGAATATCGGGGCGATTTCGTCTTACGGACAGTGTGTCCACACACGCCTCGACTACGTCTAAGGTCATGGATAGTCTTCATCAACTCCAGGCCTACTTATTTTTCATGTTGTGTATAATAGTTATCACATATGCCCTCATCATCATCTGGGTACTCGCAAATTGTACCTGCTTTTGAAGACTCTCGGAAGGATTTTTAACTCCTTTCATTCTAGAAGCGTTCATCTGAGTCGATTGAAGAGTCACAAGAAACCATTTCATTATATTGCCGCCGACCAGACGCAACCGATCAAACAACAATCGTAAGACGAATCTCTGTTCGTGAACTGATCGATGTGTGATGCCCGGGGCCGAAGAGGGCGGGGAGTGATCGCCGGTGCCAGGGTGCACGGACAATGAGCGGCTCCTGGCAGGCTTCTAGGCGAAGGGGTACATGAACGAACCGATCCAACACCAGAATGAGAGGGATCCTGAGACTGACATGTATGGGCGTGTCAGGCTAAGAATCGTATAAAAAGGATTGATAGTACTACTCATATCACCAAGGTCGACCTACCTTTTTGGGAGTCCATCTATAGAAACTCCGAAGTTAAGAGCGTGCTTGACTTGGGGCAATCTAGGGATGGGTGACCCCCTGGGAAGTTTCTCAGGGTGCGTGTGAGCGAGTGCACGAGCACGCTAAAAGTTAAATGGTGGTATAGTGGGGCCAGACTATCAGTCAGAGTGTGGTGGGCCCAACCCCACTGGTCCTGGTAGGGACCGATGCTATAGTGACACTCGGTATGGGACGGGTCATTACAGGTGGTATCAGAGCACAACCTCTCGCAGTACGACGCTGGTTCGGGGACGAACCAGGCGGAAGCTGGTGGGCATGTGATGCCCGGGCCGAAGAGGGCGGGGAGTGATCGCCGGTGCCAGGGTGCACGGACAATGAGCGGCTCCTGGCAGGCTTCTAGGCGAAGGGGTACATGAACGAACCGATCCAACACCAGAATGAGAGGGGATCCTGAGACTGACAATGTATGGGCGTGTCAGGCTAAGAATCGTATAAAAAGGATTGATAGTACTACTCATATCACCAAGGTCGACCTACCTTTTCGGAGTCCATCTATAGAAACTCCGAAGTTAAGCGTGCTTGACTTGGGGCAATCTAGGGATGGGTGACCCCCTGGGAAGTTTCTCAGGTGCGTGTGAGCGAGTGCACGAAGCACGCTAAAAGGTTAAATGGTGGTACAGTGGGGCCAGACTATCAGTCAGAGTGTGGTGGGCCCAACCCCACTGGTCCTGGTAGGGACCGATGCTATAGTGACACTCGGTATGGGACGGGTCATTACACGATGGCCACCAACGCATCAACCATCCCTGCCAGCAGCCACGCCGAACGTCCTGCCAAGTTCAACGGGACGGAATTCAAACGATGGCAGCAAAAGATGATGTTCTACCTGACGACGCTCCACCTTGTCCGATTCCTGAAGGAGCTCGCTCCTACGGTGACAGAAGTCGCCCCACCAGCTGAGGGTGAAAACCCTAACGACGCAGACTATGCTGCTCGTGTCGCTCAATCTGAGCAAGAAAAGGCTGCGTTAGACGCATGGAATCATAATGATTTCATGTGCCGCAACTATATTCTGAACGCTCTAGACGACTCTCTATACAACGTCTATGTAGTGGCTACGACTGCGAAAGAGTTGTGGGATTCGTTGGACAAGAAGTATAAGACCGACGATGCGGACTGAAGAAGTTCATCGTCGGCAAATTCCTGGATTATAAGATGACCGACTCTAAGCCGGTGCTGGACCAAGTCCGTGATCTGCAGCTGATTATTCACGATATTCATGCTGAAAATATGCAGATCAGCGAAACCTTCCAGGTAGCTGCGATTATCGAGAAGCTACCGCCTCTGTGGAAGGATTTCAAAAATTACCTCAAGCACAAACGAAAAGAGATGGGGCTTGAGGACCTGATTGTGCGGCTTCGGATCGAAGAAGATAACCGAAAGAGCGAAGCCAAGAACAAGAGGGGCAATATGGAGGCGGGAGCAAACTTGGCCGAGCCGAGCTATGGAAACAAGCGTAAAAGGCCAGGTCCGCCGCAAAAGAAGCAAGACCCGAATTCCAAAAGAATTAAGGGCAATTGTTATAACTGCGATAAACCAGGGCATATGGCCAAGGATTGTCGTAAAAAGAAGAGAGTTAATAAGACTCGGGCGCATCTCACTGAAGAGAAGCAGCTGGCGACAGACATGTCGGAGCTAGACCTGACTGCAGTCGTGTACGAGGCAAACGTCGTGGAAAATCCGAAATACTGGTACATCGACAGCGGAGCAACGCGCCACATCTGCTCCGACAAAGAAATGTTCTCCACCTACACGCCTATTTCGGGTAGGACGCTCTATATGGGGAATGCGGCAACGTCCAACATCGTAGGATTGGGACGGGTGGTGCTGAAGATGACCTCAGGCAAGGAAGTGACGCTTGTGGACGTGCTGCATGTCCCAGACATCCGCAAGAATCTGGTGTCCGGCGCTCTGCTTAGCAACGCTGGATTTAGACAAGTGTTTGAAGCTGGAAAATATGTACTGACCAAGAATGGTCATTTTATTGGCAAAGTTACCTCGAGAAGGGCCTTTTCAAGTTATCTGTAATGCCTGTAAAACGCGATATTAAGATCGCTGATATTAATAAAGCAAGTTCTTCCTACTTGGTTGAGTTGTCTAATTTATGGCATGGTAGATTAGGACACGCGAGTTTAAACAAACTGAAAAAGTTAATAAGTTTAAACTTACTTCCACAAATGGAAATTGATTCACAACACAAGTGTGAAATCTGCGTAGAAGCAAAAATGGCCAAAGCACCATTTTCTCTGTCGAAAGAAACAGTTCACCACTAGAATTGATCCATACTGATATATGCGATCTGAAATTCGTGCAAACTAGAGGTGGAAAGAAATACTTTATTACGTTTATCGATGATTGCACGAAGTACTGTCACGTGTATCTTTTAAGTGGTAAAGACGAAGCTCTTGATACCTTCAAAAGATATAAGAATGAAGTTGAGAATCAACTTAATTCTAAGATCAAAATAATAAGAAGTGACAGAGGAGGAGAATACGTGGCACCGTTTGTGGAATTTTGCCGAGAACATGGTATTATTCATCAGACGACTGCGCCATATTCACCTCAATCAAATGGCGTTGCTGAACGAAAAAATAGAACTCTTAAGGAGATGATGAATGCGATGCTAATCAGTTCAGGGCTACCTCAGAATTTGTGGGGGAAGCCATATTGTCATCAAATCGCATTCTAAATATGTTGCCACATAAGAAACGGGATAAAACACCATACGAATTGTGGAAAGGTAGACAACCTTCCTACGGATATCTTAAAGTGTGGGGGTGCCTAGCAAAGGTCGAAGTACCTAAACCAAAACAGGTCAAGATAGGACCGAAAACGGTTGACTGCATTTCTATTGGATATGCAGAAAATAGTAATGCATACAGATTTCTGGTGCATAATCAGAAATTCCCGATATGAATTCTGGGATGATTATTGAATCGAAAAATGCTATTTTCTTTGAGAACATCTTTCCAACGAAGGAAAGAAAAGAAATAAGTTGTAAAAGAAATTATGAAGCTGTTGAAGTTTCGCCTCCAGAAGTTGAGGAACCACGGCAAAGTAAGCGTAAAAAGTGGCCAAATCATTTGGCCTGATTTCCTAACATATATGTTAGACGATGAACCTAGGACAGTGCAAGAAGCTCTGTCGACTCCAGAAGCTCCGTTCTGGAAAGAAGCTGTAAACAGTGAAATTGAATCCATCATGCAGAATCACACTTGGGAGCTTGTAGATCTCCCTAAAGGGTGTAAACCTTTAGGATGCAAATGGGTCCTTAAAAGGAAATATAAACTGATGGATCAATTGTTAAATATAAGGCTCGTTTAGTAGCCAAGGGATATTCCCAAAAGGAAGGGTATGATTTCTTCGATACCTATTCACCCGTAACGAGAATTACTTCAATACGAGTTCTATTTGCTATTGCAGCATTGCATGATCTCGAGATACATCAAATGGATGTAAAAACGACATTCCTAAATGGAGACCTCGAAGAAGAAATCTACATGAATCAGCCTGAAGGGTTTGTAACACCTGGACAGGAAAATAAAGTGTGCCGACTCGTGAAATCGCTTTACGGGCTTAAACAAGCACCGAAACAATGGCACGAAAAATTCGATATGACTATGCTATCGAATGGGTTCAAAATCAATGAGTGTGACAAATGTGTTTACATTAAAGGCACACCCGATGAATTTGTGATTGTCTGTCTTTATGTAGACGACATGTTAATCACGGGAAGCAATCATAAAATGATTGTAAATACGAAGAGTATGCTGAAAAATAATTTCAGTATGAAGGATATGGGTTTGGCTAATGTCATACTAGGGATAAATGTCTATAGGACGCCCGAAGGAATAATGCTGACACAATCTCATTATATTGAGAAAGTGTTGAAGAAATTTAATGCCTTCGATGATCCTCCGGCTAAGACTCCTGTAGATCTAAATCTACATCTGGCCAAAAACAGGGAGAACCCGTATCACAACAAGAATATGCTCGAGTAATTGGCAGTTTAATGTACCTAACTAACTGCACTCGACCTGATATAGCATATTCAATTAGTAAACTTAGCAGGTTTACGAGTAATCCTGGGAGTAGTCATTGGATGGCCTTGAGAAGGGTGCTAAGATATCTAAAGCACACTATTAATCATGGCATACTCTACACGAAGTATCCAGCAGTTCTTGAAGGATACTGCGATGCTAACTGGATATCTGACAGCAAAGACTCCAAATCCACGAGTGGTTATGTATTTACCATCGGTGGTGGAGCAATCTCTTGGAAATCTTCAAAACAAACGTGCATAGCTCGATCTACGATGGAATCGGAGTTTATTGCACTAGACAAAGCCGGTGAAGAAGCAGAATGGCTTCGAAATTTTTTGGAGGACATTCCTTGTTGGAATAAGCCTGTACCGCCTATTATGATACATTGCGACAGCATGGCCGCAATTGGTAGGGCACAGAATAGTATGTATAACGGTAAGTCCCGACACATTCGTCGAAGACATAATACCGTAAGACAATTGATCTCAAGTGGAATTATCTCTATTGACTATGTGAAGTCTAAAGAGAACATAGCAGATCCTTTGACGAAAGGCATTGCTAGAGATCAACACTATATTGCAGTAAGGGGAATGGGGCTTAAAAACCACACACCCAAGAACAAGCTCGTGGTAACTCACTATGATGAGTGGAGATCCCACAAACCTAGTTCAATGAGACAACTAAGCTGAGTGTAGTTCAGTACTTTACTTGGGATATTCAAAGAAGTTCATTCTCATAAGCTGTCCAAGTAATTACCCGATGACGTGTGGTAAAGGGTAAGCAATTTTGCTTTTAATGATGGCTATACCTGATGGTGGAGTATTTCGGGATACTCTAGGATTAAAGTCCTAATAGTCGATCACCTATATAAGTGAGAAGTGGGGCCGCTTTAATATAACACTTATGAAACCAAGATATGGTCCAAGGCCGAAATGGACACAACGTGAGAATCGAAAGAATTAGATTCGTCACTGAGTGTACGCTGTTGTCTTAATTTACACAAAAGCTGTCAGTTCAAGACATCATGTTCACTGAACAACGAGTAAATTCGATTGCGTTTCACTATGGAAGGTTCAAAGCCACAAGCTACCTATCCCGATGCAGTGACGAGTTGTCGAGTTTTTCTTGCAAGAGTCAGCATGCATAGCATTTGCATTAATTTCCATTCATGTGGGGGATTGTTGGGTTTATTGAGCCTAATGGGCCATTGGGCCCAAATTGGGTATTAACCCGTTAATAATTTAGTTCCGGTTTTAATTAATCGGGAAGTCATCGGATGTCGAAACGAGAAATCGTTGAAAGATTACGAATCTATGATTCACGGGGATTCTAACGAATATTAATACGCTCAAAACCGATATCGGGTGAATGAGAAATTATTTTCGAAGTTGGCCCAATAATCATTAAAATGATTGGTAATGTTTAAGTGGGGAATCAAGTGTCCCACATTGGTTAGACACTAAGAAAATCTTCACTATATATATAGAAACCCATGTGGGTTTATTCAAAAGGGCTTGCCATGTGTATAGCTTAAATGGGCTTGTGGGCTTAAGTGGGTTTAAGTGGGCTTGAGAAACTTGGGTGAGTTTTGGCCCAAATAACAACCCGGTGCGAGTCGGTGCCTCGCACCGACGAGCACCCGAGCACCGAGCACCGAGCACCGAGCACCGAGCCCGAGCCCGAGCCCGTGCCCGTGCCCGTGGCCGAGGCCGAGGCCGAGGCCGAGGCCGAGCCGAGCCGTGCCGTGCCAAAGTGCGCAATGGGCGCTTTGAGGCGCGCACTTCGCACGACGCATCGGAGCGAGGAGCATTGAGGAGCTACTTAAATTTTTCCTCCGGTAGGCGGCGACGGCGACGGTGCCGGTGACATGGCAGTCGAGGTGAGGATGATTGGGCAGCCCAGAAGTGATGGCTTGATCCATTTGATCAATTGGGCTGAAGTGGGTTGTTGGGCTAATTCGGCCCAACTCAAGGAAGTGTCGGTCGGCCCAACTAGAGGCGTCGGTAGCCGCCTCGGGCCGTCGGTCGGAGAATCGGGCCGCCGCCGGTGGGACACGCCTGAGATTCGGGCTGTCGGCCCGAGAATCGGGCCTGTCGTGGGCCGGTAAATAAACCGACAGTCCAATAGATGCAAAATGTTGCAATATAGTCCCTGGAAAATTACAGAAGTAGCCCAGCAAGTTCTTGAATTTGCGAACAAGTCCCTGCGACATAAAATCTATAAATAGGCCCCCATGGAGATGGAAAATTCATTCAGAAAACCCACTCATATTTACATAATTCACTCCCAACTCCTAAAATCCCGAAGCAAGAAAACTCGAGTTTCGAGTACGATTCGTCGAAAAACTCTAGTCGTTGTGCTGCGATTACGAGTTAAGAAAATGTCGTTGTATCTTGGGGACGATCGCTGATAACCGAAAGCACAGAATATCGGGGCGATTTCGTCTTACGGACAGTGTGTCCAACACACGCCTCGACTACGTCTAAGGTCATGGATAGTCTTCATCAACTCCAGCCTACTTATTTTTCATGTTGTGTATAATAGTTATCACATATGCCCTCATCATCATCTGGGTACTCGCAAATTGTACCTGCTTTTGAAGACTCTCGGAAGGATTTTTAACTCCTTTCATTCTAGAAGCGTTCATCTGAGTCGATTGAAGAGTCACAAGAAACCATTTCATTATATTGCCGCCAACCAGACGCAACCGATCAAACAACAACTATTTTGGAAGATGTGCAGCCAGATTGCACTGCATTGCATAATTACATAATAAAGATACAATATTTACATCTTATTTTCCTTTACTCGTAAAATCTTCGTTAAACCCTTGTCGAGATAATCAACAATGCCAGCCATCCCAATACGATAAATACGATAAACGAAGAAAAAATAGCTACTTTCCCTTTGTCCAAATACTACGGGTCAAGCTAAATGCCATTTGAGCTCGGCGGTTTGGAATAGGTATAAAATACCTAAACACAGCTTCATCTGTTGGTTGGTTACATCAGAGATTGCTAACCAAGGAGAGACTTCTAGCGTGGGGGATACAAGTGGTGCAGAAGATGTGTGTGTTGTGCGAGCAGGAAGAATAGACCATTCATCATCACTTTTTTAAGTGTGAGTTTAGTAGGAATTTACTGCGATTGCTTCCTTATCATTTCATGAGCTGGAGGAAGTGGATGGGGGTCTTTGTAAGAAGAAGCAAAGTGATGCTAAGATTCTCCTAGGGTGGATGGCGGGAATTGTGTATGTCATTTGGGCTGAGAGGAATGAGCGTGTGGATGGTGGTTGTAAAAAGGAACTGCGTGGACTATTTGGTGTGCTCTTGAAACTCATTAAGGAACGTATCTCTCAGTGTTGCCCTGCTAGAGGTGGTGGTCGGTTGTTTCATCTTACCACGGCTTCCCGACACTTTGATTGATTAGGTTGGAATTGTGAGGTGTGTGGTTTGTTTGATGTTCTAAAACGGTTTCTGTTGGTAATGAATTTCTATTCCTACCAAAAAAAAAGAATACTACTCCGTATAATAATTAATAGAGTTAACTAAAGATCAGGCCAACTAAATATCAGGCCCAATTTGGTTTAGGACCCTCATTAGACTATTTCAAGTTTTGCTGTAAGGACCAATTGAACAAAACTACTCACTTGCCCCTTCCTGAAAATACACATTTTTGGCATCAGTTCTTCCAAACACGGTGTGGCATTAGTTCTTCCAAACACGGATTCCACTTTGTGCAGGGTAACACTTCATGAATTAAATTAAAGTGTTATCATAAGTTGGTAACATTTCATGAATTAGGAGAAAAATCACCGTGGAACCAGAAAAGCATGAACCGGTAACACATGATGGAGTACACTAGAAATTGTTATACAAAAATAAGTCTTACCAGAAAAGCGTGAAGTGGTAACACTTCATAATTACTGGAAAGTGTTACCCAAAAATAATAAAGTGTTACCAGAAAAGCATGAAGTGGTACCGAAAACCATGTACCGAAAACCACTTATTAGCTATAGAGTAACACTTCATGAATTCATAACACTTCACTGGGTTAACTAATGATTACAAGTAAGTGTTACCCGGGAACCACCGGTACTCGGAATCATTAAGCCCTCGTTTGGTTACCGGGTTTAGTAATTTTAAACATGGGTTTATCTAATGTTGGAATGTTTGGTACTTATGTCTAAATAAAACATAGGTTTATTTATAATAACTTTAAACATGGATATAGGTTTTCAATAACACACCTCAATGGTGTGTTATTTTAAACCCACAAATTATTTTACAATATAATCCTTACCATTTATTGTTGAGAATACTTGTCTCACTTGTGGTATATATGCTGTGTGTATTATGTAATAAAGGCTTTAGTTACATGTCTTTCATTTATTGCGTCTTTCACATATATAATATTCTTGTAGTAGTTTACGATGGGTATTATCATCGAGCCGACACCCAAACACCCTACTATACTATATGCCCTATAAAACCTTAATGGACAAGTAATATATGTTAAACACAACCAAATTTTATTGTCTCTTAAACTCGTACGATAGTCGCCTAAGAGAGTTTGGTGGCATATTATCACATCATCACATAACCTCTTATTCATTATTGAGCGTGCAATTGAGGAGCTGAAATAAATCACTCAGTTGAGGAAAATTGATCCGTTAATTTGGAAGCTTTATTTGAGACTTGTACGTAGGCAAGAAGGTCCATACGAATATAGATAGTTGTTGACTCATTTAGACAAACGACATGGAACATTTTATTTCTAATTACAAAAGTCTTTGTCGATTGATATGCTCCTTGGTCTGCCATTGGGTTATTATCGAATGGCAAAGCTCGTCGTGGGTGACATCCCTCTAATCTTGATTCTTGTCTTTCTTTGAAACTGTTCAATGTACCCTTTGTGTTTGTGTGTGTTGACTTGTTTGTTGTTTGTGTGAGTGTGATGTATATATATTGATGTGAATAACTCAGGCAAGGCAAGGACAATATGCAGGCCATTATATATATATGTGTCTCTTATATTATCGTTATCCTCAAAACCATTTGCAAATTAACTAACTTTAACTACAGCAGTTAGTGGACCCCATCGCCCAATTCTATCAGACAAAAGAAACAAAACTAAGTATAGTAGATTTCATCACTCCGTCCCATTCCATCCATCGAGTGAAATTTATACAATTGGCCTACAACAACATAAACGTCTCTTCGACCATTGGACGAACACTTCCAAGCCCCAATTGCAGATAAAATTAAAAATTATTAATTTTCATCACCACCACCACCAAATTACAGATTCACTTGTACTTCTTTATACATCGGAAAGCTTTTTTTACTTTTGAAAATAAAAAATATATACTAAAAAATAGACCATAGGTATAAAGTACTTTTAGCTTCTTAAATTAATTTTCCTCGGAAGAGTCGGAGCTAGGCGGGTACTCGTTCAAATCGGGTTTGGGCTTCGAACAACCACCACCACCGTCCGACCCGGCGCGTGCAGTGACGACCTCCCTCTGAAGCGCGTCCACCCTAGCCCCAACTTCCGTCGCCCTCTTCCTAATCTCCTCGGCGGACAGCTCGCCGGTGGGCTCGCCCGGCGCCACGTCCTCGAATATGGAGTCAGGGAAGTTGAGCCTCGCCGTGGGTCCCCTGAGGTAGAAAACCGCCGTGTCGTAGGCTCGCGCCGCCGCCACCGGCGAGGAGTAGGAGCCCAGCCATATTCTTGACCTTTTGTTGGGCTCTCTTACCTCGGCGACCCACTTTCCCCATTTCCTCATCCTTATTCCTCTGTAAGGCTTATTATTGTCTTGCCCTAATTGCCTTCGCTTATTAGGGTTTTCGTTGCTGATCGAAGAAGAGGTTGTCGTGTAATAAGCGCCGTCCATATATAAATATATGTTTCGGTTTTTCGTTAGTATTAAGGGTTGAGGTGTCAACTATATATATATATGATGATAAACTTGAATATGAAAGTGTGTATATATATCATCTGGTTTTGGAGAAAACAATTGTCTAGCAACTTGTGCTGAGGAGATACAGATGCATCGGCTTTTGTATATAGACAAGTGGCCGACTGACTTAGATAGGGATGGGATCTTAAAATATTCTATTTCCATTCTCTACATATATAGGATTATTTAACTAGTAATAATGATAATCGTTGTCCGTCGAATATATTACTTATTCTACGTCCATTGTACTTATTTCAATATCTTTAGGGTAGAGGAAAAAAAAACTCTACGTGGATAATATGGCGACTATTGTTTTACTATATGATTGGTTAATCATGCTCATTATTTGACTTATGTTCAAGTATTGACAAAGTGGCCGCCATCTTCAAATAACTTGTCGCCGACATTTTCCGTCGCCGAACCAAAATCGCTCACGCCTCTTCACAAATCTTATCATTTTTACTTATTTTACTATTTATTAATTATTACTATTACTATTATATTATTATTATTATTATTACTGTTGCTACGAACGATTTTTCGAGCCGACAAGGAAATGAACGACCCAATACAACAATAGTTGGGTTCTTTAGTCACCCGATTTACAATATAACACCAATGTTTGTGGATCCGAATTTACTTTACAATAAATTCGGCCGTGCCTTGTGGCGGCCGAAATTACTGTTCGGCCGTGCCAAGCGCCGGCCAAAATTTTGATTCGGTCGCGACTTTTTTCAAACTATTTCGATCCGTGTTCGCGAATTCATCTACGTACGAATGATTTTTACGACAATATCGGTCGATCGGTCCGAAAATGTTAAATCAAAAATTTTTTTTTTCGTATCGATCGATCGTTCGATTTATTTGTGTATGTAATTTTCAGTATTTCGTACCAGAATTATATATTTAGTTAGTTTTTTCTTTTTAAATTAATTTAAATATTATAAGGGCAAAAACGTCTTTTTCCAGCCCTTTAGGGGGCGGTGAATAGTAACTCCCTTGATTAATAGTTAACTCCACTGCGAAACCAAACCTGCTTCTGTCACAAGGCACTACTAAGTAATAAGCTGTTCGAATTTAATTACAGTGCCGACTTGCAAGAAAAAAGGAACATACACGTTATAAATAATTTATTCACTTTGGAGTGTGTGTCTGTGTGTGTGCTCAGCCGGTCAACGATTGCCACGTGTGAATCTAGACAAAGTTCCGTCTACGCAAATTAGTAAATGTATGTCAATTGTCATACTTAAATCAGAAATATTACTGTATAGCCCTGGTTAGCATCTTTTGACCGTTTTTCTGTTTGTTAATTGAGTTTTTGTTGTTCTTTTCTCATTCTTTCCTTGACCCAGTCATGTCGGCATAGAGCCGTTTTGGCCGTCTTCAACAATTCCATTTCAATTGCAGAACTGCGACTAACTAACATGTAATAGGTACCAATCCATGAATGGAGCCTAGTTTGTTGAAATAATGTCCAAAGATCAATACGATATTAGCTTGAAAACATGGTTACCCTCTCCTCTCATGCAAGCGTTGAAAATGCTGCTTTCCAAATCCTAATTTACGGCCATGCGGAGAAAGCACAAGCAGCGTTTCGACTTCAAGTTGAGGGCAATATACTATATTAGTCGGTCAAGAAATTGCAGAAATGAGACTCTAAAATTTTAATCGCTAGGACTTCTCAACAAGTCATATACTTGCACACTGCGAAATTTTCCTTGTATATCAATCCCTATGATTAGAAGTACCAACATTTGAGAGTTCTATCTTATTACAGAATCATAACCATACCCCAAAGAGTTCTCTATTTCAACAATGTCTCCAAACCAAACTACTAACACAAGAAGGCACAAAGACCAAAAGTAAAAAAAAAATAAAATTGATAGCTCACCAGTGAAAAATGCAGAGTAGATACGCATAGTAGCTTCACTTCAAGCGTTCGAACACCAAAATGCAAGATGCTCGTCCCTCCTCTGTATACTTACAACACCTCCACACTTTACACAGCGAAAGCTGCTACCATCAGAAACTGCGTCGATCATTACATCCCTTCGTCCAGTTTCTGCAAGAATCGGAGTTCCTTGAACTTGTGTGTCTATTGCATTATTCGTATCCATGCTATCTGGTTCTTGGGATTCCCTTGGCTTTGAAGGTATGCCTTCGACTATGGCACATTCAGCGAGTAAAGCAGCTAATTGATCTGCTGCTGAAGTAGCTTGGATTTTGTTTACATACATTTCTCTTGCTCGGTTTAGTGTCTGGGACATGGCTTGTTCGCCACCGTGTATCTTCATGGCCATTACCACCTTCAAACAAGGAAATAATAATAAAAAAAAAAACAGAACTTTTAATCATGGAATTCAAAGAAATTGGAAAGTTCCAAAACGAAACAAGCAGGGTACAAGAGAAAAAGAAAAGGAAAGAAGACAATTCGCGAACTGAATACATCAAAGGGAGGCAATTCTCAATTAGGGCAATTCAATTAAAGACAGAAAATAAACCAAGAAGCAACAGCAACAGCAGCTCAATCAATCAAGAGATGAACTTCCAAAAGGGAGTATCGAAATTTGAAATGGAAATCAATAAAGATTACAGCTTGGAGGGCCTCAGAAGGTTTCCCTTGTTGGATGAGCCGTCGAGCCTCAGCCAGCAAGTTCCTGGCGGCGGCGGCGGCGGCGGCGGCGTCGTTTGGGTTCTCCGTCTCCATCATGTCGGCGTCAGCTCCTTTCATGGCATTACAATTTTGGGGTTTTTTTTTTCTTCGATCAATCGACAATTTGATGTGGGTTATCTCATTCATTCACATCACCCCATCAAAACCTGATTAGTTAAAAAAGAATAAATGATCAGATGGTTCTAGCAAGTTCTTGTTTTCACGCTGGGGTTTGGATGAGAATTGAGATATTCCTTAAAAAAGAACTGAAAAGCAATTAACAAAAAGAAAATGAAACAATTTTTGGGCCTCATCGATAGAACGTTGGGCTTACACATGGGCTTGACGACATTAAAAGGCCCCAGTAGATTTTATTGAGTAATTCAATTTCCATCCCATCCATATGATTGAAAAATTAGCTTTCTTTATACATATAAGGCCTATACATCGTTGTCCGAATGAATTATGGTAAGAAGTCGTTGATATACTAAACGATATTTATTAGATGGTCCCATATAAGTTGACATTTTAAGTAAATCAAAATAGTACAAACTACAATAATTAATATTCCATCTGGTAAATATCTTGTCATTGCTGTAACTATCGAACTTAATACTAATAATCTACGTACGATAAGATTTTCTATGCATGCCTTGAACTGTGATACAAACAAGAAGGCTTAAAGATGCCTTTATATATTTTTTTTTTATATATATATACAGTGGGATTTGTGAAAGATTGCGTTATAGCTGGCAAAGCTATTTTAATTGCCGAAAATAGATTAAAAAGGACAATTATATGAAGAGAATATTTCGAAAGGTTCGGTTACGTCCGTTGGATCGTTAAATGGACAAATCTGGGCCCTACATAACAAACCAGTTGACGTGGCGTTATGTAAAACATTATTGAGCTGCAAGCTTGTCGGAAGTTTATACATCATGGGACCGTTGACGTGGCGGTTTGGTCCACGTCACACGCACATATATATATATATATATTTATTCATTTTTACTATTTATTTAAACACGGCCGTTATTTAATGTAGACTGTTCTAAATTGAGACTCACTACATAATATATAAATTATTTATATTAAATAATAATTACTGAAAATAATAGGGTAAATGTAACAATATATGAATGAAGGATAGTGGGTGGTTTTTTATTTTTTATTTTATGTTAATTATTAATTTGAGAAAATATAATTGGCCATGATATACTAAACTTAGTGGTTTTTAAACCTCTGCATAGCATTAATATATAAGAGAATAGATTGTAGACAGTACAGAGGAAAAAGGAAAATCGAGAGATCTACTAGACTACTACTACACGTGTGGAAGTGGCACTAATCACGTGATAAGGAAGAAGGGTCAGCGTGGCTCACACGTGCGTGTTGCGGCGACGAGGACAAGTTCAGGCGAGTTGCCACGTGAATAGTATATGGTTTTGGTGCAATTTACGGAAAAACTAATTAATATTTTTAATGTTTAATGGAAATTGAAGCTGAAACAGCTGTAAACGACTGCTGAGTGGCCCAATACGTTGCATGCGTGACATTAGTTCGTTTCGTGTTGAATTTTCGAACCCAACTTTAAACACTCCCTATAATTTAATTAACTTTTATTACAACTGTCCTCTTCTTTTAATATCTGTAGTAGGCAAAGAGTTTCAGAAAATCTATGGCCATTGGAAATTGTCAGGCGCTTTGGCTTTTTTGTCGTTTTCTCTACATGGAGAAAGAAATAATCACAATAATATCATTTATGGCTTTATTAAATTCAGAGAGCTAAGAATGCATTTTTAATATCAACCTCTCATCCCTATAAATCCCACCCCATCATCGACTCTCTCATTAAACAGAGAAAATAAATGCGTAGAGAGAGAAAGAGAGAGAGCGCCTTAAAAAAATCGAAACGATGTCGTCGTCACAGAGATGCGAAACGGATCGGGTCAAAGGATCGTGGAGCCCCGAAGAAGACGAGCTACTGCAAAACCTAGTGGAGAAGCACGGGCCGAGGAATTGGTCGCTGATAAGCAGGTCTATCCCGGGCAGATCGGGCAAGTCTTGCCGGCTGAGGTGGTGCAACCAGCTCTCGCCGGAGGTGGAGCATCGGGCCTTTACCCCGGCGGAAGACGCGGCGATCCTCCTCGCCCACGCCAAGTTCGGCAACAAATGGGCCACCATAGCACGGCAGCTCCCCGGCCGCACGGACAACGCCATCAAGAACCATTGGAACTCGACGCTCAAGCGCAAGAACAACTGCCGCGGCCTGTCCACGTCGGCGGCGGAGGAGGAGTTCAACGACGACGGCGACTTCGATTTGTCCCATCGACCTCCGCCGCTTAAGAGATCGGCTAGTGTAGGTCCCTGTACGGATGGTCCGTCCGGGTCGGATACAACCGTGTCTAGCCATTCGGGTGGGGTTGGTACTACTCTCTTCCGGCCCGTGGCGAGGGCCGGCGGTGTGTCACCGCCGCCTGTTAGACAGCAATCGGCGCCTGAGACTTCTCTTAGCCTTTCGCTTAGTATTGGGATGGGAACCATATCAGGTGACGACCCTAAGCCGATCCCTGAAAATGCTATCTTCGTCTCAGATTATGGGGTCTTTTCACCGCCACCTCCTCCGCCGCCGGAGGACGGGCAGTTTTTCAGCTCGGAGTTTCTGTCTGTGATGCAAGAGATGGTGAGAAAAGAGGTGAGGAACTACATGTCGGGGATGGCTGAGCAAAAGGTCGTTTATAATTTGCAGAGTGAAGCGACGATGAGGAGGAATATTCTTTTTTTCTTGCGAATATGATAATATTGGGCCGAGATGTGATGGGCTTATGCAAATTATAGGCCCATAATGTGTTGTACGCGATGACAACGTTGTTGACTTGGTCCAACTGTCTAATATCGTGATTTTCTTGAATGGTAGAACTTCGCGTTTAGTAGTGTAGATTTTGAAATATTATATCTCATTATATTTCACGATAAATTATTTGAATGGATTTGCAAATGAACTACCTACAGCTCTAAGATACATATTTGAACAAGTGATGAATAGTTTGTTGTTATCAACTATACAAGTTTCTTCATTACAGATCGAGTAGATTCAATAATGATGAACTAGAAACGCTCAACAAACCAATTTCGACTAACAAATCTATGAGAAGAATAAAAGAATGCTTAAATAATTTGAGGTAAAAAGAAAAAAAAAGAAAAGAGATTAGTTCCCAGCTCCAGGGCTAGGACCAGACTTCTTGATAGCACCTAATGTTAAGGAGCTTATGATATCTCCATATGATCCACCTTTGCTTTTGTGTGCTTCTACTGATAAAACGTTTAATACCTTCTGTTACCCTCGGGTTTCACCCGTAAAATTCGCGGGTAAAAAGACGTTGACTACAAAAGCAGGAACATATTTTTCTTCCAAAAATATCCCCAGAAAAGAGCGCCAGAAGCTGTCAGGCCAGAGCGCCTAGAAGCTGTCAGACCAGAGCGCCCGAGGAGCTGTCAGGCCAGAGCGCCCGAGGAGCTGCCAGGCCAGAGCGCCGAGGAGCTGTCAGGCCAGAGCGCCCTAGAAGCTGTCAGGCCAGAGCGCCCGAGGAGCTGTCAGGCCAGAGCGCTGTCAGACCCGAGCGCCCGAGAAGCTGTCAGGCCAGAGTGCCCGAGCAGCTCCATCGAGCTGCAGGAAGGACTGCCTGAGCAGCTCCATTGGGCTGTCAGGAATGGTGCCCGAGCAGCTCCATTGAGCTGTCAGGAATGGTGCCCGAACAGCTCTACTGAGCTGCCAGAAAAGAATGCCCGAACAGCCCCAACGCAGGAGCACCCGAACGCCCACCAGAAAGCTGAAGGCAAGAACGAGCCGAGGGAAGGGCCGAGACACGAGCAGGGCAGTTCCTGGACAGGAAGAAGAAGTCTGAAAGAAACCTGAAGCAAGGAAGAGGGAAGGAGTGGAAGGAGAACGTGAGAACGTGGGGAAGACCACGTTCCAACATGAGGTTCGCGAAAAAGACGGACCAGGGTGAAAGACCAGGTCAAGGCAAGACGAACTGAGTTCAGTATAAATAGAGGTGGGTGAATCATTTCTCAGGTACGCATTCTGAAACCAAAAAACTGATTTACGAGCCTAGAGCACCTATCTTCACCCGAAAACTGACTTGAGCGTCGGAGGGGCGTCGCCGGAACCACTCCGGCACCCCTCTAACCTGTTTTCTGTTATACTTTGAGTGGTAGGTTCGACGAAAGAGGTTGATTGGAGCAAGAGAAGCCACGCCAAGCCGTTGCAAGAGGGCGTTTTACGCGGTCCACATCAATTGGCGCCGTCTGTGGGAAGATATATCAGTGATAACACGGTGGATTCCGCAAACGACCCTCGTTCACCACCGATAGAAGAGGTGCTCACGGCGGAGGAAAGTTCGGTGCTGAGCCAGCCGAACTGGGGAAAAACAGCTCGGCAAGAGCAACTGTCTGGCAAGAGCAGCCCGAACAGCTGCCTAGCAGGAGCAGCCAGGCAAGAGCGGCTGCCTGGCAAGAGCAGCCAGGCATGAGCGGCTACCTAGCAAGAACAACATCCCAACTGTCTGGCAAGAGCAGCCAAAACAGCATCCCGAACAGCTACCTGGCAAGAGCAGCCGAGCCGACACTGAGAACCCGAACATAATCATTTAGAGGACGCGAAATTGAAGAAGAAGAAGAAGAATAAAAGACGAGGAGGTTGAGGCCAGGCAAGATGATTCCCAACCAGGAAGAGGAGCTTGAGGCCGAGTGAGGTGGTTGCCTCCCGAGATCAAAATCCCGTCGATTACCGAGGAACATAGCACGATACACTGCGAAATCAATGTTTGGGCTTCACCCGTAAAATTTTCCACGATAGAAGAGATGTTGTTTACCTTCCAGAAAAGAGCGCGGGGGAAATAACCCCGAATAGAAAGAGAACGAACATGAAGGAGTAAGAAGGCAAATAGAGCAATGGAAGAGCAAAATCTGACATAGGTAAGAGCAGCATCCCGCAACTGCCTGGCAAGAGCAGTCAGACAGCATCCCGAACAGCTCCGTAGCAAGAGCAGCCCACCAGCATCCCGAGCAGCTGCCTGGCAAGAGCAGCCCAGCAGCATCCCGAGCAGCTGCCTGGCAAGAGCAGCCCAGCAGCTCCGTAGCAAGAGCAGCAGACAGCATCCCGAACAGCTCCGTAGCAAGAGCAGCCCAGCAGCATCCCGAGCAGCTGCCGGGCAAGAGCAACCCACCAGCATCCCGAGCAGCTGTCTGGCAAGAGCAGCCCAGCAGCATCCCGAGCAGCTCCCTAGCAAGAGCAGCAGACAGCATCCCGAACAGCTGCCTGGCAAGAGCAGCCAAGCAACATCTCGAACAGCTGCCGAGCAAGAGCAGTTCAGCAGCATCCTGAGCAGCTCCGTGGCGAAAACAGATGAGCGGCATCCCAAACAGCTGTGTGGGAGGGACACCAAAGTAGCCAAGGAATACAGCCCGCCTAAAAGGACCGTCGGGAGACCATCTGTGCAAGGAGTCACTTGTGGTGGTCAAATACCAACTACAGTCGCAGAAGTCGACGATCGGGGTCACGTCACCAACACAAAATCCTTGTCGGGCTATCTTGAGGAGTCGAAGAAATCGGCATGATCCACGACTACTGAAGGTATCAACTGTATTACTAATGACTATACTTTATCTTCTCCATGAACCAGGCTTCTCGAGCTCGACTCGACGGCGATCCGTTCGAGGAACTACGGAGCTCGACTAAAAATAGGGAAAACAAATAGAAGTCGGGATTCCCAAATGATTGAATAGATGCACCATAAGGCGATGATCGTGGCTATGATTGCGACGAGCAGGACCACTCCTCCATCAACGGCGGCAGATCGGCCGCTGCTCGCGACTTCGGCCCGGCTGTAAGTTCGGGTTAATTTATGTGGGTAGATCTAAAATTATAAAAGTATGGGACCATTATTTACGTTAGAGCTGACTACTTCAAGTATCGGAAACATGTTAGAAAGATTCATGATTAACGAGACTTTTTGGTCCGGGAATATTATTTCGACCAAACTGTTATTATCGGGCTGTTTATTCCTGTTGAGCTCTGAATATTATGTGGGTCGACTACCCCCTGGGACTTCTTGGGCTTAACGTTTTCTATGTGAAACCACTAAACATATTTGGGAAATTACTATCTGGGCTAGTGAAATTTACTTTGGCCGGTTATTATTCATATGTGACGGGAGATAGGCGAAAGCTGATGTTAACGTTAATAATGATATTTCGAAGATTGTTTTGAAAGTTGACATTGTGCTCGGGAATTGTTGATTATGCTATTATTGAGGAAAATGTTATGTGATGATATAAATAAAATTCCGAGGTTACGAGGACAAGTTCGTCGAGGTCTTAAGCTCGAACGGATGTTTCGCCCACACTTGTCGAGGATAAAAAGCGCATCGGGCCGATTAGAAGAGTTCCTGTTTGTGGTCGTATCTCTTAGCCGAATTATCACTTGCGACAAATACCGAGACACCGCCGGACTTGCCCAAAACTCTCTCCATGACCACCTCGAGCAACAAAGTGGAATGCCATCACGCCACGGACGACCTAGCTTCACAACCAGAGGAAACACAGTTCGATGATTAGAGTCATGACCTGAGAAAACTGGGACAACACGACACGCAACCTGAAGGTACATAATATGTAATCTGATATATCACTTTAAACATTGATAACAGATCAACGACGGGTTCGAGTCGACGATTCACATTAAACAAGGCGCAAACGAAAAATCCTCTCAAACGAGATCTTTCATTCCTCTCGGGAACAAACCGTCGAGCGAGGTGCAAGTCTCAAGAGAGCAAGAAAAGTCCTCGGATGAGGCACGATCGCCCGAAAGGGTGAATAAAATCGCCGAACGAAGATGAAGAAAAGTCCTCGGATGAGGCACGATCGCCCGAAAGGGGTGAATAAAATCGCCGAACGAAGATGAAGAAAAGTCCTCGGATGAGGCACGATCGCCCGAAAGGGTGAATAAAATCGCCGAACGAAGATGAAGAAAAGTCCTCGGATGAGGCACGATCGCCCGAAAGGGTGAATGAAATCGCCGAACGAAGATGAAGAAAAGTCCTCGGATGAGGCACGATCGCCCGAAAGGGGTGAATAAAATCGCCGAACGAAGATGAAGAAAAGTCCTCGGATGAGGCACGATCGCCCGAAAGGGTGAATAAAATCGCCGAACGAAGATGAAGAAAAGTCCTCGGATGAGGCACGATCGCCCGAAAGGGTGAATGAAATCGCCGAACGAAGATGAAGAAAAGTCCTCGGATGAGGCACGATCGCCCGAAAGGGGTGAATAAAATCGCCGAACGAAGATGAAGAAAAGTCCTCGGATGAGGCACGATCGCCCGAAAGGGTGAATAAAATCGCCGAACGAAGATGAAGAAAAGTCCTCGGATGAGGCACGATCGCCCGAAAGGGTGAATAAAATCGCCGAACGAAGATGAAGAAAAGTCCTCGGATGAGGCACGATCGCCCGAAAGGGTGAATGAAATCGCCGAACGAAGATGAAGAAAAGTCCTCGGATGAGGCACGATCGCCCGAAAGGGTGAATAAAATCGCCGAACGAAGATGAAGAAAAGTCCTCGGATGAGGCACGATCGCCCGAAAGGGGTGAATAAAATCGCCGAACGAAGATGAAGAAAAGTCCTCGGATGAGGCACGATCGCCCGAAAGGGTGAATGAAATCGCCGAACGAAGATGAAGAAAAGTCCTCGGATGAGGCACGATCGCCCGAAAGGGTGAATAAAATCGCCGAACGAAGATGAAGAAAAGTCCTCGGATGAGGCACGATCGCCCGAAAGGGTGAATAAAATCGCCGGACGAAGATGAAGAAAAGTCCTCGGATGAGGCACGATCGCCCGAAAGGGTGAATAAAATCGCCGAACGAAGATGAAGAAAAGTCCTCGGATGAGGCACGATCGCCCGAAAGGGGTGAATAAAATCGCCGAACGAAGATGAAGAAAAGTCCTCGGATGAGGCACGATCGCCCGAAAGGGTGAATGAAATCGCCGAACGAAGATGAAGAAAAGTCCTCGGATGAGGCACGATCGCCCGAAAGGGGTGAATAAAATCGCCGAACGAAGATGAAGAAAGGTCCTCGGATGAGGCACGATCGCCTGACAAGGTGAATGAAATCTCCAAACGAAAAAGATGGAGAAGTCCTCGATGAATGAGGCACGAAAATTGTAAAGGCCTCGAGGAATGAGGCAAGAAAACCTTCTAAGCCCTCGACGAATGAGGCACGGAAATTCTCAAGTCCTCGAAGAATGAGGCACGAAAATTCCTAAGTCCTCGATGAGTGAGGCACGAAATTCTCAAGTCCTCGAAGAATGAGGCACGAAAATTCTCAAGTCCTTGAAGAATGAGGCACGAAAATTCTCAAGTCCTCGAAGAATGAGGCACGAAAATTCTCAAGTCCTCGAAGAATGAGGCACGAAAATTCCTAAGTCCTCGAAGAATGAGGCACGAAAATTCCTAAGTCCTCGAAGAATGAGGCACGAAAATTCCTAAGTCCTCGATGAGTGAGGCACGAAAATTCTCAAGTCCTCGAAGAATGAGGCACAAAAATTCCTAAGTCCTCGATGAGTGAGGCACGAAAATTCTCAAGTCCTCGAGGCACGAAAATCCCTAAGCCCTCGATGAATGAGGCACGAAAATTGTAAAGGCCTCGAGGAATGAGGCAAGAAAACCTTCTAAGCCCTCGATGAACGAGGCAAAATCCTTAAGTCCTCGACGAATGAGGCGTAAAAATTCTTTGAGTCCTCGACGAATGAGGCGCAAAATTCTTTAAGTCCTCGACGAGTGAGGCACGATAATTCCTTAAGTCCTCGATGAATGAGGCACGAAAATTCCCAAGTCCTCGAGGAATGAGGCATGAAAACTCCTAAGCCTCGATGAACGAGGTGAAATCCTTAAGTCCTCGACGAATGAGACGCGAAAATTCTTAAGTCCTCAATGAGTGAGGCGAAAAATCCGGAACTCTTCGATGAAGGGAGAAGAGTCTTAAATTCTCAATGAATGAGGCGAGACTCAAACCTTCAGATGAACGAAAAATATCGAACGAACGAATTAAATTGCTTAGGTACACGCTCGAGTAAACCCGATCGAGTAACAAGAGGTCAAAGGTCCATGAGCATGCCACGACAAAAACCTTTGCGACACAATAGTCTTTTCTCTCCACACTCGAATATTTTACACACCACGTCCAAAACTCACTACACTCTTTTTGGACTATTTCTGGGGGGACTATTGTTACCCTCGGGTTTCACCCGTAAAATATTCGCGGGTAAAAAAGACGTTGACTACAAAAGCAGGAACATATTTTTCTTCCAAAAATATCCCCAGAAAAGAGCGCCAGAAGCTGTCAGGCCAGAGCGCCTAGAAGCTGTCAGACCAGAGCGCCCGAGGAGCTGTCAGGCCAGAGCGCCCGAGGAGCTGCCAGGCCAGAGCGCCGAGGAGCTGTCAGGCCAGAGCGCCCTAGAAGCTGTCAGGCCAGAGCGCCCGAGGAGCTGTCAGGCCAGAGCGCTGTCAGACCCGAGCGCCCGAGAAGCTGTCAGGCCAGAGTGCCCGAGCAGCTCCATCGAGCTGCAGGAAGGACTGCCTGAGCAGCTCCATTGGGCTGTCAGGAATGGTGCCCGAGCAGCTCCATTGAGCTGTCAGGAATGGTGCCCGAACAGCTCTACTGAGCTGCCAGAAAAGAATGCCCGAACAGCCCCAACGCAGGAGCACCCGAACGCCCACCAGAAAGCTGAAGGCAAGAACGAGCCGAGGGAAGGGCCGAGACACGAGCAGGGCAGTTCCTGGACAGGAAGAAGAAGTCTGAAAGAAACCTGAAGCAAGGAAGAGGGAAGGAGTGGAAGGAGAACGTGAGAACGTGGGGAAGACCACGTTCCAACATGAGGTTCGCGAAAAAGACGGACCAGGGTGAAAGACCAGGTCAAGGCAAGACGAACTGAGTTCAGTATAAATAGAGGTGGGTGAATCATTTCTCAGGTACGCATTCTGAAACCAAAAAACTGATTTACGAGCCTAGAGCACCTATCTTCACCCGAAAACTGACTTGAGCGTCGGAGGGGCGTCGCCGGAACCACTCCGGCACCCCTCTAACCTGTTTTCTGTTATACTTTGAGTGGTAGGTTCGACGAAAGAGGTTGATTGGAGCAAGAGAAGCCACGCCAAGCCGTTGCAAGAGGGCGTTTTACGCGGTCCACATCACCTTCATAATCTCACTATCTATAATAGACTTATCGTCTCTAAGCTGGCGTGCTTCGATTTGAGAACTTAGAAGAACAAGAACGACATAGATCAAAGCGAGGTACTCAGCAAGCTGCTTGGCCATTTTGTAGTAATAGAAAAAATAAGACTTCGTAATAATTCTGTATGTTTGTGTTTGAGATGGAGGATAAGTAGAAAGATTGATGCTTTTCGAGTATTGTTCTCTGTGTATATATATATATAGGTGGTCTGCACTGCATACATGCAACGCACGCCACACAGCGTAAGGTGCAAACTTGACTCTGAAATTTTCTATTGCTGAGTAAAGTTTGAACTTTGATCAAGTCGCAGTCGCGTGGTTTGAATCTTGGGCAGAAAAACTGTATTTAATATCCCAAGTCAAAGGTAAATTGTCACGATAATTGTTATATAAACACAACGATTCAAATAGTTTGAACGCACTAGTTTAGATTGGGTCAAATTTCTTGGTCACCACCATAAACGTGTAATGAAACAAACACTTCGCTATGACTTTGGATCAAGAATTCATACAAAGCACATCGTTTTAAGAATATGTTGCAACTGAAAAAGACGTCTTATATAGTTGGGGAAGAAATCATAGCAAATATATTGATAAGAGAACGAACCATAACTTGTTTCAATTACTCACCTGAGCTTATATTCATAAAGTGCTTGATTGATGGCAGCTTCCCACGCCGTTGCCCCAGCGAGCCGCCGTAGGCGGTGGAGTTGACCGATTAAGCAACGGCCCATAGGTGAGCCGAGTACAGCCGCCGGAATCCTCCGAGGCCGAGAGCCGACACCACGGCGCGCACAAGCAATAGGCCTCCGAATCGCCGGCCGTCCCCGACGCAGATGTGCTCCCAGATGCGCTCGTCGTCCGCCGTGCGCCTCCACTGGCGGCTGACGGCGGCGGATCTTGCTACCGTTCGCCCGTCGCCAACGCGGCGGAGGATCTCGTACAGGAGGTTCTCGTCGAGTAGCACGGCGTCAGACGACGCCGTCGCGGTGGGTTTCTTGTTCACATCTTCGCCTTCTTCCGACGGAGGGAGCTTCATCGTCATCGGTGACGATTTTACGGTGCGATTTGGGATCAAATCAGATCGGAGAACAAAAATCGCATTTCTTTTCTTTTCCTACTCTGTTCACTATCTATCGACTATTTTGGGCCTATTTATCTATTTATTATTACGATGAGAACGAATTGTGAAAACAAATTCGCATATTGTGAAATCCCTGACACTCTAAAAATCAAGACTTCCTCCGAAAAAAAAAATCAAGACTTTGTTGAATCCTTTACAATGGCGTAGAATGGGAGAGAAGAGGGCCGCCCAAGTAAGCAATCGGCGGGGAAAGCTCGTGTAAGAACGTAGGCAGGCAGCTGCGATCCAATCTGAGGTCGATGATACGATGATAATGCCGTCAATGGCTTAATCTCAACAGGTTTTTTCATATCGATCAACTCAACAGATTTATTTATGTTCACTTGTTGGATAGGATAGCAAGGAAAGGGGGTAATTGCTAATGCAGGAAAGGTGTTCGATGAGGAGCGTCACCTAGGGTTTGAAATTTTTCCTTGGAAGGCATGATGATTGCAGGTTTCAGTCGAGTGCTTCCCATACAATGCGGTTCAACTGTTTGAGAAAATGCACATACATGGCTTTAAGCCAACCAACTCATCAGTGATGTGCCTCGGCGGAGCAGAGGTTAGAGGCTTGTCGAAACTCATAAATAAGGTACGGTGCTTTCCCTATCTTTCAATAACGTTGCTTCTCAGCTACTGCGGGGCATTGGAACCTTCAAGGTAGAAGAATGGAGATCAAAGCACTAAAATATTATAGAGCATTCTATGCTGCTCACAACAATAACCTCACCCAGTAATGGTAAATACTAAAACAGAACAATTGGATAGTGTTTTGTCAAAGAAAGAACAGAGCCAATCCCATCTCAGTCTTTTAGAAATATGGCCTGTCATGCATCCACTTTGTACAGCACCACTTGTTCCCTTCGATCACCGGGCGACTTGCTGGCAGATATCGAACAATGATCGAAGCAAAGTAAGAATTTCTCGACACTGTCCCATGTATACTTTCGATTAGTACGAATGATAGCACTAACTAACCATGCAGGCTCGACGGGTCCATAATTGCGTCTGGTTTCATGCTACAGAAAAACAGTGCGTTGCCCATCTTTGGCTTCACAGAGAGCCCTCTCTTAGCAGCAGGGAACACCGTCTCGCCACCTTCTTCAACATCTGATCTGCAGAGCAAATAGCGAGCAACCAAAAGGTTAGAAAAGAAATCTTATCTTGGCGAAAGAGTATCGATCTTATCACACTCATGACAAAGCACGTACAGATACATGAGCATGGCAGCTGCGCGCTGACCCCCATTTTTAGAGGCAACTGCCTTGGAAAAGGAGTCGATATGAGGCACGTATTTTTGTCCCTCTTCATATCGCAGAACTTGCATCCCTTCTCCGTGTTCTGAGAATCGAGTCAGAAGCAAGCCATGAAAGATAGTAACATCAATAGCCACCAAGTCCAAAGCAAAGACAAGCTATGAAAAGTGACAAGATGCAGACACAGCATACTACATGGCTTTTTAAGGTATCATTTGGTATATTTGCAATTCTTTTTCGATGTTCTTACGACTCCATCACAACCTCTCTTCATGAACATCCTATAACTCGTACGATTCCTACATGTATGTATATATACTGATGCTTACTTCGAATTATATAAAGCAACACAGACTAGAAAAAGGATTATAGCAGTGAAGAAAAATCACTTGCTGTCTCTAATCTTGACTGATTCCCCGTCTACAATTTGCGACTTCTTCAGGTGAGGTCTTGCGAGCTCTATAAGGTAATCACATTCTTCCTTAGACTGTCAGGCGAAGAAATCACAAGGTAAGATACTTAATAAACACACTTCAAACAATTCGCTCGCTGCGAAGAAGTTACCAAGAAGTTATGGAAAAGGAAAGCTCGAGGCTGCTCCAAGGAAAGAATCTCGATCAGCGGTTCGCATCTCTTACCCAGACCTTCTCCTTCTTCTTCTTCTTCTTTGCGTCGACTACACAAAAAAGAAGGTAAAATTAAATCGAAGCAATAAATTCGACGGATATATCAATGTGAGTCTTACTTGTCTAACATCGCAAACTTCGATTCGATCAGCGACGAATCTTCGGAGCCAACTGTTAAGGAGAGGATTCCCAGCCCGAGAAGCTTCACGAAAAACGCCGCCAGCATTGTTAAGAGTTGGAGGAATACACTCAGCGAGAGAGATTTAGAGATTAAGCCAAGAGGAATTAGTAAGTAGAGTTCTTTTTTTTCGGAAGGAATTAGTAAGTAGAGTTGATTGTAATGTATACTCTCTACTTAGCTTTCATTCATTTACTAGCTAGTATCTATACATATATTCCCATAAAAGTAATTACTATAATAATAAGCCCAACAAACTATATTATACCTAATTCGGCTCGTATGATCCATTTCCCACCATTACCAAATGGCCTTCTTGCCCAGTAGGAACTGAGGTAGGCCCATTGGTCTTTGAAAATGGGCTTTGACCCAATTATTTTTGTAAAAGTAGAATTCTTGACTACAGTCCATAACCTTCAATTTAAGGATATTTTTCTACATTTTACAGAATTTCTACTCCACCTGACTCCAATTTTGTGTATCATGAAGAATATTTTCGATTAGAATTTGAATCCGAGACTTACTACTTGGATATTCTTGTGGAGGACAATTCAGCGTTGTAAGGGCCTATTCTTGCTGTGTTTGGATCAAGGAAATTAGTGAGGAAAAGAAAATTAAAAAGAATAATTTTCAAGCTTTCCTTTCCTTCTCCCCAACGTTTGGTGAGTAACTGATTTTTTATTTAGCTTTAAACTTAGTTTACGTTTTCCTTTTTTTTTTCTTCTTTTCCTCGACTATTTCTCTAATCAATCAAATACAAAAATTAATTTTCCTTTCCTTTTTATTTTCCTTCCCCCACCAAATTCCTCAAACCAACCACACCCTAAACAAAAAATATGATTCAAGGAATGGTCAACTAGCCTAACCTTTCAATTATTGTCAACAAAACGAGACATTAATGAAATGGTGGTAACGAGCAAATCACAGCCCTAACAGAAGGTAAATAATTACATCTTCGTCATTGCATGGGCACCTTTCGAAAGCTTGCATGAGTTTGCTGTATTACTACGCGCGGAAATTTGTTGAGGTAATCGAAGCAAATAGAACTCCTCGCTCCTCGTATCTGTCTTAAGAATAGATGAGCAATTCGCTTATACTTCGTATTCGCCGACATGCATCCATTTCGTAGCGGACCACTTGTGTCCTTTTAGGCAACCACCTGTAAGTTCAAAACTCGGTTAAAATCTGCAAAACAAGCATGCTGCAGGTTTCGCCTCTAACCATTCTTGAGAAATCTTCACTACTTAGAAAGTATTTCTCTAAAAATTGGATGATACTAACTAACCGTGAAGGCTCGATGGATCCAAAGTGGCATTTGGGAGCATACTCCAGAAAAGAAGTGCATGGCCCATCTTTGGTTCACACAGAGAGGCCTTTCTTGGCACATTCCGACTTGTCGTTCCAGCCCGGCGATGAGCTGAAGTTTCCTTTAGCTGAAGGGAACACTGTTTCGCCACCTTCTTCAACGTCTGATCTGTGGAGACATATGGCCCATCGAAGGTTAGTAGAGTCATATTTTGGCGATGAGTTATCAGTCATTCATGACGAGTACATACATACAGATACATAAGCATGGTAGCTATGCGCTGACCGCCATTTTTAGCGTTGAATGCATTTCCGAAGTAGTCGTGGTGAGGCTCGTATTTTTGTCCCTCTTCGTAGTGCAGAACATGTAGACTTCTCCATATTCTGAGAATGAAATCAAGCAATGAGTTAGCCATTGATTCAAGTCGAGAGCCATGGCAACAATACCTGCGGGCATGAAAGTGTAGTCGGCTATTCTTTTTTCGATGTCTCTGATGACTTTGTCACGACCTCCCCCAAGAACATACCAGAGCTCGTGCGTGCCCTGCATTGTATACGTTTGCTTACTCATTCTGATTCTGAGTTTATGAAACGTTTATAGTATAGGAAAACGATTACCTGCTATCTTTTCTCTTGCCCGTTTCGTTGTCCACGACAGTCGACTTGCTCATGTGAGGTTTTGCCAAATCTATCAAATAATCACATTCTCTCTCAGACTGCCAACAACCGATCAAAAAGACTGAAGTTGTACTAAATAACGGCTCCAGAATTTCTTGCAAATTGGTGAATAAGTGAGCGAAGAAACTAACCAGAAAATCATGATAAAGAAAAGCACGAGGCTCCCAGGAAAGAATCTCAGTCCACTGCTGCTTGCCCCTTTCACCCAAACCTTCTCCTTTACTGTTTTTAAACAACTCAATCAATCCAAATCTCCAAGTATAAATGAAAAATGAAAAGAAACGAATTACATGATTTCTAATGTCGTGCGCTTCAGTTCGATTCGATCTTCCGTCGGCGACGAGCCAACGGGTAAGTAGAGAATCCCCAATCCGAGAAGTATCAACAAAACGATCGTCGTCATTAGTAGAATGGAAAGCACCATAACTGATATAGAAGCTCTCTTGATTTGATGTCGGCTGCTCTCCCCTTGGACGGCTTCATATCGAAATGAGAAGGAAAAAAGAAAATCAATTATCTGAAGTAGAGATCGAAGTTTTGATCGTAGGTTTAGTCAATTAGGAACGCATTGTCGAACGATATTGCAGAGAGGTCGAAGGTACTTCGCAGAGTAGCAAGTCGAAGAGTAAATTGCAGCTGAGAGGCAACTGTTTCAGTGAGGAAGAAGAAGATGACGATGCTACCATTAATGAAGAAAAGAACGAGGCTTACTTACATCACAAGGCAATATAGTAAATTCGTGTTCGGTTTATTGCACCGTGATATAGAGGAGTAAATAAATTCACTGTAATAAA